>VZSZ01009518.1:730614-853994 GCA_013398815.1 Ibidorhyncha struthersii
GGCACCTAAAGCTCTGTGACAGTTGTGTGTAAAATAAGCATCGTATCTGCTACTATGGAGATTGTAATCAATGCAACCTCAGTAAGTCACTTTCTTCTAGATAATCTATGATGACTCCCTTCAGTAGCTGGGAGTCTATAGAAGATTTTATTCCTTTTTCAGTACTATATCCATCAGTGAAATGTCTCTGGTAATCAGTCACGTTGGCAGACACCCTTTGGTGGGCTCCTGAAGGAGCTCTCTAATGAGTCAAAGGTTTACTCCGCTGCAACCGTGGCCTTTTTAGTAGCCATTTTAATAGGTTTTTGGAAACTGTGACTACTGCAGTTAATGTTGTGAAAATGATTTAGTTTTAATTCCATGTTTTTAAACCTTTAGAACAATGCTGTTAAACCAGGCTGTACCTCATTAGTCAAGGTTTCAAGGCGGGAGTCATTATTTTAAAAGTCTCCTTTTTTACTGTCACAGGAATTCAAAATGAAAAGGGGGAGGAAAAAAAAAGGCATCTTTTTCACTTGTATTGTGTGCAAATGATCTAAAAAAGTTCTAGATGAAAAAATTAGGTCTGCTTATTAAAAAATAAATTATTTTATTTTTTAATCTTTGAGTGCCATCATTCCCTTTTGCCATCACAATAGTCAGGTGTAAAAAGCTAATAAGAGAACAATTTCAGTCTACAGTGCAAAGTAAGTAATAATCATCCAGGAAAGGTGAGATGGCTTAGTTAAACCAAAAATTTAAGGTTGGGGTTGATTGCAATCTTTTGCAAATTAGGTTCAATTTGGTGAATAGTTTCAGGCAAAAAACTTCAGAATTTTTGATCTGAATTTATGTTATGCCTTTAATATATTTCAACATGTCATCTCACTTAGCAAATATCTTCAAAGATTGAAAAAATACCTGATGACCTAACTAAAGGGTTTTAGAAGAAAACAAAATTTTTTGATGACTCCAAACTATATATTTCTCTATGTTTTCCCTATTTTTTTTTTCTGGGTTGCTCTTCCGATGTGGCCTGTAAAGGACTACAACGCAAATTTTGCGTAGCTGTTGGTCTGGGCAGCAGCTTGCAGCTGTAGCATGCTGTGCCATGAAGGCAGGTGTCTCTCTGTCAGTTGCAGAGGGGGTGACCTGCACCTTGCCCTGTGTTCCAGAGAGGAGACAGCTCCATCACCTCCTTAGTATTTACGAGGTGCCCTCAATATTCCTTTCAATTTCATCAGATGTTTCATAGCACAGTGGTGGGTGTGGAGTGATCCTCAGGAGATATTTACTGCATATCACCACGTATCCTACCGGCTGACCACCTGGAATCAGCATCACTGAAGTTGTTTAAGAGAAAACTATGTTTTACTTCTTAAAATGTTGACAATACCTGACAGTGGCCTTCTTTGAGTGCAACTGTAGCCACCATTTGCAAGATGAAGGTGAAATATTGAGTATGGGATAAATCATGAAACAAATGTGATAGCCAAAGCTGAAGAATGTATTTATTTTGACAAAAATATATTTTGCCATCACAAACTTCTTTGCTGCAAGCATGCTGGAAAAACAAGAAGTGATGCTCTTAGTTGTGTTTACCCAGGACTGCATTTGTTACTGATTTTGTGCTTGTGGCTAGTTTAGATAGATCATTCTCCTCTTTGGCTTCTTTCTAGGTTATTCCCAACAGCACCGTCACACCTTCCCCTGTCAGCCCTTCACAAACCAGCAAGTCCTTGCAGTTCTAGGTGTAGAGAGAGGATTTTCAAGCTGACTGGTCTGGTTACAAAACTACCTGTGAGGACAGCACAAGCCATTTGAGTAGCTCACATTTCTTTATAAGCTGTTTCCTTTTCTCCTCTGATAAGCTACATATCTTTTATACCATTCTCCAGCCCATCTGAGAGATTAACTTCTTAGCAGTGCTTCTGGGAAATGGACTTCAAAATACTCATAAAACCCCATCAGCTTACACAATGCAAAGATTTTATGGCAAAACTCCCTGAAGAGAGAGCTTCCTCTGATTCTTCTCCCAAGAAAGTGGCCAAGCCCTCCTCCATTCGGGGGGAAAGTGCAAATCCTCCATAGCCAGGAGCTGCTGTGACACCTCATCCTGCAGCCTGCGTGACAACTGCCTTTACTCAAGCTTATGCAAATGACAAATGTTGGGGACAAAAACCAGTCTTTCTCCATGGCCTTGTTGAACCTGGCTGGCACAGTCCTCACTGTGGACCTTTTGAGAGAGGTCTAGGCGGGGGAGACGCAGGACTCCTGCCCTTGTTCAGCAAGCTCTCTCCGTAGGATCAGATTGTGTTCCATTTCTTTATGATAGTTTTCATAGCAATATTGCTTGGTTGTACCACAGTCATCCCTATTAAATAAAAAAAAAATGTCATGAATATGAATTCTATATCTTAAAAATCAAAACAAACCTAAGTTAATGATGGCTTTTCCAACAGTAAGTGTTCATGTCATACTGTTCTCCACTGTTACAGTTTATTCCCTTCACTTTCAAATTGTGCTTTCGCTTTTCTATTATTTTATACAGTCAGGGTTCTTTAAGCTGGGGTGGAAGCCCTGTAACAATTTCTCTCAAAAGCATGAAAACTTGACATGTGCTGTTCGTGAGGAACCCACAAAGGAATAGCTCACAAGCTGTGTAACACTTGCTCTTGGACCTTTGCTATGAAATACTTTGACATGAAAGGAAATGTATCATCATTGCCAAGAACGCTAGTAACGAGGTTATCATGCATAGAGTGGGTGGCAGAGAGGATCTGAGCAGAGCGGTAGAGCTGGCTTTGTTCCGCAAGGCGCAATTATCATGCATATAAATACACATTAACAGGTGTACAGGGACAGAGCACTCCATTATCCCACAGCTGGGGAGCTGGGGAGCTGAGCCCTGGAAAGCAGGGATTTCAGCAGCAAGTGGAGACCTTTAGGACTGGGTGTGCTTTGGCTCAGCCAGCCGAGAGCTAGGCTCTTAAATCAGGGCAAGTCACCCTGGATTCTGTTCAAACTAATGAAGAGAAATGAGAGCATGAGAAGGGCAGTTGTTGTGCAGGTAAATCAGGTGAATGGAAATGAATTGCCCGTTCCTCCCTACAGACTCTAAAGGGAGCCCAGAAAACTGCCTCAGATTTAGATGTCTAATATTTGTATGAGGAAAGGATTTCATTCTAACCGCATGCGAGCTCCCATGGAGACACTGGGGCTAAGGAGGATTAATGTATCCTTGGCTATATGGAGGCAGAAGAAATGGAAATTATTCTGGCTGCCAAAGACAGGGCCCTGCTCCTCCTGCCTTGTGCTGCTTCGACAGCAGTGGTGGGGCTGAGGAATGAGCCTTACAGGTGCAGAACCACCACGGTGGGGGTGCAAGCAGGGTGCTGCTCCTTACTTTGTTTTCTCTGCTGTAACCCACACTGGTAAAACAGTAGAAAAAGAAATGAGAGTGACTTTCTGCTGTAAATTCCCCTTTCCCTCATAAGTGATATGGTGTGAGGAGTCAAAGATCACAGCGAACTTCTTGTAGAAAATCTTTTATTCATTAAGCTGTTGTTATTAGCAACAATAACCTACATCTGTTAACAGCAGTAGAGAACTGTTCACACACACATTCACAAATTCACTTGGTTCCCTCACACATCCACTCCTAATTGCCCAGTTGGGAGTCCAACCCCAGCTCTGTGTTCAGGAGTGTAGGCTGGCACTGGTGTGCCGCTGGCTTCCACATGGCTGTTCATAAAGTCCCTCAAGCCTACTAGCCTCTAAAACTCACCGGCCCTTGGGAAACATTCACATGCTGCCTTCTCAGCATGTGTTCTTCTTCTCTTTGGCCTGCCGTTTTCTGGAAACTATTTCTCCACTCAAGCCTATGTATACCACAGAACCCATTCCCACAAACCCACAGTGCAGGTACCCTTGTAACATTTCCACCTCCTCTGTTTGTTCAGGTGAGAACTAGAAAGGACTGACAATAACAACAACAATACGAATGAAATGAATTCTGGAAAAACCTGCCTGAAAAAATAAAAATATAGAATACAGACACACACACCCCCCCTTCAGTCTAAATATTTTATCCCAGAGAAAGATAATAGTTGACTTGATCGTGGTGTGCGTGTATTTATGCATGTTCTTGTTAAGACAAAGTTCTTTAATGTATCAGGCAAGGAAATTCTGAGATCTTGGAATGTCAAACTAGAAATTCTGAATGCTGGAAAGAAATATCACAAGAAATAAGATTATAACTTGGTACAGGGGATGTAATTGCACGTAGCAGACACTCCATTGCCTGAACTCCCTAAATTATGAGTAGCTGCTTTTCTAATAATTGTCCTCTCCTAAGTCATAGGAGTTGATGAAAAGGGACAAAATCTGCACCTTGTGTTCTATAGTAACCCTGGTTAGAAGCTGAGAATATTGTTGCAATGGTCTGAACTCTTCACATCAAAATCAAACCCAATTTTCCCTTGGCATCCTCTAGAACAGTATTATTACCATGGAGACTTAATGCAAAAATAGTAATAGTAATACTAATTAATAGGCATTAAGTCTTTCCATCATGAGACATTCAGGATCTGCCACATTAACTGTTAAAACCAGTTCAAAATGCATTTATTAGAAAAAGTTATTTTTAAAGCTATAGCTTCCATTCAGATTCAGTGATTTAGTCACACTGTAATGAAGTGTGTTGCCCATCTACGAATAAAGACAACAGCGTATCTCAACAAAGTTGATGTGTTTTGGGAATTGTTTTTGATAGCTTTCTACTAACATATCCATGCTTGGCCCATTAAATGGCCGTGTGTCACCAAATTATCTTGTCATCAGCAGCTCTGCATGCACCACTGACTCAACACCCTCTGGTTGAGAAACAAAGTGAACCTGCACAGGCACCACCGCAGACAGGGGCTGGGTGCGACAGACGCTTTGGAGAGCCTGGCAGGATTCATTTCACCTAATGGGGCTTTTTTGGTACATAGGTTTCAAGTTCATTCTGTGATCCCGAAGTTGTGTCTGACTCTCTTTCCCTCTGCTACGTGACAATTTGTGCCGTAGCTGTGTGCGCGTGGGCTGCCTCTTCCCCATCACGCTGCCTTTGGTATCTTTTGAAACCACCAGAAAAGGGGGCTGAAGAAGGAGGCACCTCATATAGCTTTTGTTTCATCAGCTGGGGTTTAGCTCACCTGTCGATCATCAGCCCCTGCTCTCAGCTACTTGGAGAGGCTCCTGTTACTGTCAGCAAAGGAAGACTGACGCCTCCAAACATGGTTTTATCCTACTGTAAAGCACGGAACAAGAGGGGTGAGTTGTCCTCTGGACTTGACTCACACTCTCTGGTTGCAGATGGAATCTTTTGGATGGATACTTTTACCCAGTATCTTCAATTTTATTGGTTATTATATACATATTATATTATTTATTGGTTATCTCTAAGCTAAACTTCATATCCCTATGATATAGGGATATGTTATAGCTGTTATAGCTGCATGGGGGCTGGGGCAGGTGTGATAGCTGCACTGGGGTGGTGCAGAGGTCCTGTGTCAGGGTGAAATGGGATTTAGATAACCTGCTAAAACACAAAAAGATTTTTCTGGCTCTTTGAAATCTGAGAAGAGCTGTTTAATCACATGGTATACAGAATAAATTACTAGTGCATATGAGTGAAATCCAGTTTGCTAGTAATGATAATTCAGATGATTAATCCAGTTGAATTTTATAAATTAATAGCATGTTTTGTAGGGTTTACAACATAATAGATATTTTGTACACTGAAGATGTTCATAAGTGTTTTCAAACTGAACTACATCTTTATGGTTTTCTACATTTTTGCTTATATAGGAATTTTTAGAATATATTTAAGCAAGAAACATCACAAAGATGATACTACCACAGGATAGGACTAATAAGATGCAGCTATATTGTACAAAGGTTAATTCCTTTTCCATATGTCCTGGTTTGACCAGGACCTAAACCACGACAGCATAAAATGTAGCAGATCAAAAATCCTTTGGGACTATTCTTTGCATTTTTCCAGAGCCGCACAAAGCACTCCAAGGGGCTGACACCTGGAAGAAATGTTTTGCCTTTGGCCCCTACCGGAACATACCTATAGATGTTTCCCAGGATAAAAATAATAATAACTGAGGCTACCCAGGATGGAAGCTCTTCCACTTGTATTTTGGCGTTTTTAGACACACTAGTGAGAGCTGTGTGAGCAAGAAGTTGGGTGAGTTGCCAGTGCAGGGCTTCCTTCACTGCCAGCAAAAGAAGGGTGGTCATTCTTGGGTAGTCATTCTCATCTAAGTGTTTTATTCACCTATGTTAAAATTTGGTTCCAGGACTTCAAATGCTATAAAGTGGGCAGCAAAAAGATTTTGTTTTCCTTAGCAGGTGCTCACATTACTGCTTGCTGCATATCCAAAATTTATCCATGGGTTTGATAAGATGGATAAAGTCTCTGACTGAGCCAGGTGGTGAAGACCTGTCCGATCAGACCAAGTAACAATGCTGTGATACATATGACTTTCCTTTGAAAAGGCTTCACAAGTATCATGTTTACTGACTTGTGATAATATAAGGATCAACCTCGCTCCAGTTATGAATTAAATATGATTCTTTATTTACCTACCTGACAGTCTCTGTCCAGGATGGGAAAATTTGGTTGGGTTAATTCTAGCTCATTGGCAACAGACCTTCTAGAAGAGAGTCCAACCCTCTGTAGTCACCTTTGAGCCAGGTGCCCTCTGGTAGGTGTCCCTGAGCAGAGGCAGACGACTCTGTTTCTGTTGTGTGCTAAAGCAAGTACTTTTGATATATAAAGACCACAGCAATAGAACAGAAAAGTCATTTTTCGAAGCACACAATGGTAGTCCGAGAGAGAAAGTTTCTGAGATCTGAACAGTTAAGTGAAAAAATTACATGAGATACATGAGATATAAAATAGCTCAGCTCAGATATTGATTAAGCTTTGAAACAGAAGTGGTTACAAGTAATTTATTCTTTATGCCCTGACATAATACAAGAATTGTTTAATTAGAAAAAAAAAAAGATTTACAGAAAGCCACATCTATGGCAAGTTTAAATCAATAGGTTTTGTTAGTGTGCAAAAATATAAATCTAGATGGAATTTAATTAACTCCAGGTTCTATCAGCAGTTATGGGATTACACTTTGGTGTAAGTACATCACATTCACAGTAGCTCTCTGTCATTTTCATGGATAGCTCATTTTTTAAATTAATTTCTTTGTGCAATTTTCATCCTCTCCTTTAAGAACACTCTTCCACTTCATTCTATTTAATGGAAACAGGCGGCAAGACCTATTTCTCATCATACACCCTTGTGTGTATGTATGTGTAATGAAGACATTTCATTATAAAAGAGCAGCTGGAGCAGGTATGACAGCTACGCCTCTAAACCCTCGGAACTGTGCTATACCAAATGTCAGGTGATGGCCTAGGGTAAAACTGGTTGCCTCTTATAGGACATCTTACACCTTATATGATCCTATACAGCACTGTACCAGCCTGGGAACGGCTGCCTGTTGCTGCGTTATACATTTCACCAAATATTCTTTCTCAAAGGCAATTGTAGGTCTAGAAGGACTAGTGGGAGCCCTTAGCTCCTCTGACCCATCCCTTCCTATGCACAAGCATGTAGTGACATTCTTCTAAAACAAACCTTAGCCATTGGCAATATAGATTAAAAAATACCCTGTGGCAAACTGAGTGTCTTTATACTTTTTCACCCTGATGCACTGTTTTCTTTGCTGAATTTGCACAGCTGCTTTTTGAACCCATGAAAATCGTTAGCATCAAAATACCCAGTGGTAAGGAGCTCCCCAGGGAGGACTCCGTTGCACATCCCATTTCGCTTGTTCTGATACAGCTTCCTACTGTCTGCTTTTGACGGCTCCTCCTTCTGGCATTAGAACAACATATAAACATTTTCTTTCTTACTCTAAATACATTTTCCATTCTGTTCTGTTTGACGAAGATTCTGGTGTCTGTCTATTGAAAAAGGCAGAAATGGTCATAATGAACTAAAGATATTTCTTCCATTGCACTGAACTTTCAAATACTGGATTAATAGATCCAGATTAAATTTGGGTCATTTAAAAGTCAAAGAAAAATGGATTTGTTGATAGAAAGAAAAACAGATTTGCTTTAGTTGTATCACACAATATGCAATATTTTCTCATTTTTTTAATATATTGAGATGAGCTTTGTCATGGCTGACGAGATTGGTTAAAATTTTGCAGCACTGTACAATAATAATATAATATCCAGTAAGCTAGTGTCTATCTGTGATTGCTGAGATTATTCAGTGCAACTAATGCATTTGTAATTTTTATGAGATTTTTTTAGGAGACAAAGTTTTGGGACACCAGGAGAATATTTTTTTACAATGTTTACAAGAAATGGTTTGTTTTGTTTTGTTTTCCTTTTCATAGGTTATCAGCTTTAGTCCATAAAAGCTTTATGACAATAAATGTATTACTTCTGAAAGAGGTTGGAGGAAATTTGATTTTTTTTTTAAATGCTCAGTATACACAAATGAAAAATATAATATATCTATAATATATAAACTTCACCAGATGTGGAAAGTCACTTTTGCTCAGGCAAGCTAGAAATGTACTTTCTTTTCACAAGCATGCATTCCTTGCTGAGGGGAGTTTGTTGCCAAACTTAAAAAAACAAAACAAAACAAAACAAAAGACAGACTTTTGGAAGAAAATCCTGTGGTTCTTAGTCAAATCTTTAATTTCAGAAGAAATTTTTGCCTGAATGATAACTATGTGGATGTTCTACTTTCTTTTAATTGATAGTAATGGAAATATGGATTAATTTAGAGTCAGATCAGACTAGAGGTTACAGAATTTATCCTTAATACTTTTAAATTTGAGTGTTTTTGAAAACAGGAATAATTTTCTGTTTGCTCCAGAGGTTACAGGAAGGACGGAGAAGAACACATTTCCTATTTTATTGCAATACCTTTCCGGTTAAGGGAATGCTCGCATGTTACTGATCTGTTGGGTAATAGCACTTCCTTCATGGCAACTGACAGAAAAGCAAGGGTGAGCAACTTTTATTTATTCAACTCATTCACCTTCTACATCATAACAGAGATGTATCTGAATATAGGTAGGAAGAAAGAATCATTCTCCTGCATGCCAAGTTCTTGAACTGGGATAGAAGCCATTGACTTGTTTTAATTAACACTAATGCTCAATTAAATCAAGTAAACGTTAAGTTGCGCGAATTATAACCTTCAATTATCAAATTATTTTTAAGGCAGCTTGTCAGGATGGAGACGCCTGCAGATAAAAGCCTGCAGGCAAGAAGATTCCACCTTGGAGGCAAAGGGAGACATTAGAGTGAATTCTTTCATTTACAGCCCGACAGTAAACAGGCACTACAGTGTCCAGAAGGAACGTACACAGCCCCACGGTGTCTCCTGCCCTGCAGTTATGTGCAAGATAAAGTGTTACACAGTTTCATGCTTGTTGATTTAATTTACTTCCAATTTAGGTGCCATGATAAAAGATGACAGATTTGCCCTGTCAATCAGATTAAGAAGAGAATAGCAAAACTAATTTGGCTTATCATCAAGAGAATAAATCTTGTTGGAAGGCTGTTGCAGTGTTTTCTTATTCATAACAGCTTCCTCTTCCAGGAGGATCTCAGCCACTACACCATGAAGGCAGCTCTGGGCTTGTATTGAGACTGTCCGTCTGTCTTGTCAGGAGCAAAATCTTACTCCGGTCTCTCTTCCTGCGTTGAGTGAGCAGATAGAGAAGGTGCTGCCCCTATTACTGTAATAAATACCTGTTGCCTCAAGTCATTAATTCCTGGACAAAACTGTTCCTTACAGCCGTTGATTCTCTCTCAACAGCAGCGACAAAAGTGCTATGATGGCATTGTATCTTCAGTTATTCAGCTTTTGAGAAATCATTTGGGCAACTTACAGCCAAGTCAGCGTTTCAGAACGGCAGCCGCGGTTGCTTTCCTTTGGCTGTGCAGAGGAACAGAGCCAGCAGCGGAGGGCACAGGCAGGTCGCTGACTCTCACAAACCCATTCCTACCTCCCATGAGACCCCCTGCCTCCCCCCAGCTCTGGGGCTGGGGGGGAGACTCCAAAAAGGAGAGTATTGTAATGAAGGCACTGAGGCAGGTCATGAAAAGGCTCATTTCTTAATTCTCCATGTGCGCCTTTGGAAACCCTGGTACTTTCTTTGGTTCTCTGTCATACGTGTTTCCCGTAGTCTGCTTTTAGGCTGGCCGGACTGCGAGTCCCACAAAGTATAGGCTATTTCTTCACATGCTGCATAGCACACTAATTCCAGATGAATTTCAATATAAAACTCAGGTTACTGAAACGCTGTAAGCCCACATCTTCAATGCTAAACCTTCCCACTCTGATAAGCATCTTTTTCTGCCTAGCAAAGTGTGATATACAAAGCTGATACTAAGGATGTCTTCAAGAAGCTAAAATGTTTTCTCACAATTGCTGTACCTTTCCCTCTGTTAACTCGTTTTTAGTTCATGTAAATCCTATTTGCTCAGCTATAGTCAGTGCTCACTGGCTGCAGATCAGCTACCAGCCTTCAGCTGTGTTGGCTTTTGAGGAAAATCTCCTGAATGGAAGCGGCTCCAGAAGAGAAAGGCAGCAGTTGGTACCGACATATTTTCATTCCCATTTCTGTTTTTTAGGGCTTCTCCCTAGCAGTTTGTTTTTCTTTCTTTTCTATTTCTTTTTTTTTTTTTTTTCAGCCACATCTCCTCCTCCCTTCCATCTAGAAGTGAAATTAGGTTTGTTTTACTCGTCTTCAGAAGCTATACCCATGCAGGATTTACTTATGAAGCAGTAGGTCCCAAGTAGGGAAAGCAAGAGCCCCAAAAAATCCCCCATGCTGTTCAGCAGGCCATCCGTGTGCATCTCATTATTCCTGCAATCCATTCTTATCTGGCACCCACTCTTACTAGTGTGATCAGATTTAGTTACGACCCCATGTACAACATTTGGCATGTCAGCACATCAATAAGGATTAGCTGACCTTGGAGAAACCCAACGTGAATGTCAGATTGTCAGATCTGACATGGATATCACCGGAAGGCAGTCTATCCTTACTGAAACGGAGCAAGGCTAATGATGTGCAACACTTCGATGCTTCTCACATTTTACCCCCGGGGCTGTCCTTTCCCCTACAAGGAAGACATCATTCCCACGCTGGGAAGCCAGGCTCCCCAGGATGCTCTGTAGCCAAGGAAGCCGCTTCAGACAGTGAGGCTCAGCCAAAGTGATGTAAACCACCACCTGGAGATCTCCTTTACTTTACTGAGAAGGGGATGAGGTGCCTGGAGTTAGTTGTCCTCAGGGTCAATGCCTTTGTCGGGCACTGGCACGGAGCTGCCCTTTCAGTGACAACGAGAACTCTGCAAATAAATGAAATTTTCATTTAGAAGATGAATCAAAAGTCACAGGTAGAGAAAAGATGGTTATCAAGAAATGGGAAATAAATGTAGTTGGCTTATCAGTGAAAATAAGAGCTAAAATCATTTCATGGCGTGTTCTGAATTAGAGATTCAAAATTTCAATCTAAGTTAATATTTTTTGATAAAAATATTTATATAAAGTAATGTTTACACTAAAGATTTTTAAATTTTAAGAAAATAATCCCTGTCTTAGCAATAACAAAACAAAACCAGAATTCAAATTAACAACTGTCATTTTTTTAGGCAAGTAAACTAGTCATCTGAAAAAAATGGACTCAGTTCTGTTCGCCAGCACCAATCAAAAGCCTTTGGAAATGGAAATGGCATTGTTCCCAAAGTGGTAGAAGCTTGACATTTTATGAGGTTTATCCGCCACACAGGCAATGAAGAACGGGCTGCTGAAAACATCTGTTTCCTTGGCTCTTTGCTCCTTGCATTTGCATTATCTACAGGAAAATCTCATGCTAAGCCCTTCCTTTAACTTTGTTCTTGTAACAGTTTGTTAAAGCCTGACCACTTTAGAAGTTGTTGTCTATCTTCTCAGCCTTCATCAGCCTGTGGAGCTGATGTCATTCGTGTGGTTATGCTGATGTCAGAGGCTCTGGTCTGGCTGTGGGTATCGGGCATATTTAGCTGAGGGCGACCCACCAGCCCAGAAAGACCCAGCAATCTGGAGGATGCTCTCACGTGCCCCAGCCCAGGGTGGGTGGCACAGCCCTTCTGTGGGGACACCTGGGCGTGAGGACCTCCAGGGACTGGTGGGACCAGGCGTGGGTGACCAAACCGACACAATCCCGGCTCCTCCCAACTGCTGACAGCCACTGCTGGGCTGGCGGGAAAGGGGATGCAGAGATCACCACTTTCCTGTTACTTTGCACTGTTCTTTGCATTATTAATTCTTGTTTCACAAGGTAATAAATACCCAAACTCCTACACATGGATCCCATTCCCACCTAATAATTACTGAGTGTCTTTCCTCTGTTCTGCCCTAAATCACAATTCTAAAACCCTTTCTTACATCCCCAGAGTGTCAGTGCAGTAAATGGAGAGCACAGCTCTTTATCCGACTGACAGTGAGAGAGGAAAGCCCTCCTCACCACCCGGCACGGCGACACATGGCTGTTCTCGTCCTCGCTTGGAGAGCTGGAGCTTGTGTCCCAGGAGTGGCTCCGCTCGTGGGGATTTCCAGCCTCCTGGCTTGGGCTGTGACTGCTGCTGTAATTCCCACACACGGCGTGTAAGTGATGCTGTTCTAGCACGGCGCTGCTTCCTGACGTCCCAAAGTTTCTGCCGGATTCTTTTCCATTGCAGGGCCTTGGCAGGAATAAGGAAGAGAAAATGGGCTTTGGATTATGAATTTGGTTGAAAGAGAGTGGCAGGGTTTGGTTTTGTTTAGTGTCTTTCTGAGGAACCAGCTCACACAGCAAAGCAGGATTTGTTTTTTGTTAATGAATTACATCCAAGGCAATGTCCTGACTGTTTTTACATAAAATTGACCATAACAACTTGGATTACAAGGAGACTAAAGGCCTGCTGAAAAACAGGAACCACAATACAGAAAAGAACAATGAGATTTAGATGAGATATCAGGAAGAAACTCTTTACTACGAGGGTGGTGAGCCCGTGGCGCAGGTTGCCCCGAGCAGCTGTGGCTGCCCCATCCCTGGAGGTGTTCCAGGCCAGGTTGGACGGGGCTTGGAGCAACCTGGGCTGGGGGGAGGTGTCCCTGCCCAGGGCAGGGGGGGTGGAACTCGATGATCTTTAAGGTCCCTTCCAAATCCCTTCCCTTCTGTGATTCTATGAATTCAGAATGTTTCTGGGAGGAGGCTAAGCTTGTTTTTTTAAAAGATCAGTCTTGCAAATATTTTCCATTTGAATATCAAATATAAATAAATCATCTTTGCTGGCTCACTTGATGCTTACGAGAGAGGCAAGATACAGCCTCTGTGACAGCACAGTGCTGGAGCACTGTCTTTTCCGGAGACTACCTTGGCTGCGGAAGCTTTCTTTTTTTGGCCTCCTTTTTCCTTTGCCATAGTACGGTGAGCACCTCCGCCTTCCCTCCTTGTTTCACTTGCTCAGGGCTATCCTCTGTACCACAACCACTGCCGTCCAGTAGTAACGTGCCACCCTGCACAAGCCACAGCGTGCTCCGTGCACTTCAGGGGACAGGTTTGCCATTAGCTATGAGTATGTACTTAGCGAAGTGCGTAGCACAATAAAGTCCAGATCTCAGTGACACCTTTGGGCTGTGCAGCACAAATGATGTAATGCAACATAAAAGCAAATACATCAACCAAATGAATTGTCCAATTCTCAGACTACACATTGTCAGATGAGGATTTATGTTATTTTTTTTCCCCGCTGAAGGGTTATCAATCATGCAGCTTTACTGCTGTATCTGGCTTGTGGGATTACTCGGGATCTATTTATCTTGTCCTTGTCCAGAGGACAGGAGTTGCCTGCAGAGGTGATGCACGCTCAGTCCTGATCAGGCAAGATGCCCCGTTTTATTTCATGCCAGGCAGTGGAAGCACTCATTTCCATCAAAAACAAAAGCCTCCAGAAATGACAGGTTGTGATAAAGGTGTGTTACTGCAAGCGCAGCTTTTCAGGGAATCACGGAGATCAGTGGAAAACAAACGCTGTTCTGCAAGCGTAGGTACCTGCTGCCACTTGCAGCCGTGGCTGGGTGGGATCCCTGCCTGGCCACCGCCTGCTCCCCGCCGCAGCCGCGCTCCCTCCCGGGGATCGGGGGGTTCTCTTGCAGTGGGGCTGTGTGAGCGCTTCTCACAACGGCAAGTCCGTTTGGCTGCGTAGCACTGCTGTCAAAATAATGTCACTGCCTCAGCAAGGTGAGTGTCAGCATGGTCCCCCTCTTCGTCACCATGTAGATATACTGTGTTTTGAGTGACTTCTAAATCGGCCATGGGTTTCTGGCAGAAAAAAAGCAGAGTCGGCTATTGTTATCTTGTCTGTTTTTACATAAATCTGACAGGCTGATTATGAGAAATCCCCATTACCGGAGTGATGTTCATGCTGCAGTGGTGAGAGTATGTCAGAGCTGTCACCGCCAGCCTTTCTTTTCGGGGTTTTGTAGAGTGGTAAAAATACAGAGGACCTTGCTCCTGGCTGAGTACTGACCTGCTGCAGACTTTTCACCCGGGAAAAACCCCGCTCCTTCCTTCTCTCCTCCTCCTGCCTGGTCTTTACAAACAATGTTTGCATGGAAAGACTTCTCAGCTTGTTATTACAGGCAACAGTCTGGCAGCGTTGATGTGGCTTGTTCTCCCTGCACGGCCATTCATCGTGGAGCTGATCAGAAGCTCTGCTAGAGTGTTCTGCTGTGAGAAAGCGCAGTTGCACTGAAATACAGGTGCAGGTTTCAATGATTTTTAATTTCCCAGAAACTTCAGTTGGGGTTGGAGGGGAGAATGAAAAATCTTTTTGCAGCAGGGTCTAAGTGTGAGGTTCACCCCTCTCCTGGGGCTGCCCAGTTCATCCCAGTGGTACCAGGGCAGCTGAGCACCGCTCAGCCACAGCATCCAAAGGCAGGTCTCTAAGGACAAAGTGCTCAGACCTTTGACAAACTGAGTCTGCAGGAGTTGGAACAAAGATATCTTATGATGCAATTGCAGTTACAGAGTAAAATCCACATGTTTTTTACCAATAAGCATAAACAAATATGTGATAACATTTCACAGAACTGCTGCTCGCAGCCAGATCCCTGTACTAGAGTTGCCCATAGACTATAGAATATATATTCTGAGTGTCTTCTGCAAAACAATTATAAACAAAAATTTAAGGAGTCTCAAGCTTTAAAGTCCTATCTATTTGGATGTATGTGTGTATACATATTTGTATACATGCAAGTAGCATCGCCTGCTGTTGCTGGAGAAAGATAAAACATCAGTGAAACTACTAAGAGTAATGGACTTGCCAGCACTGTCAGCACCACTTAGATCTGCTGTGTAGATGTGTGTCCGCCCAAAAAAGGATAAAATGAAACAGAAATGTCTGACAGACAAAGGTGAAATATGTTCAATATCCATCTTACTTTACTGTTTCCAAGTCTGTTGCTGTATTTCTTGTAAGTGGTTCACATTATGAAAATTTATTCTGGTTATACTTGTACTTCTAGTCTTTCTCACCTCCTAAATTGCTTCTTTACCACCAAGAAAGAAGTGCTGTGATCAGGATAAACATACCACTACTTGATGAACAATTTTATTCTGTTGAGAAATGGATCACGAAAACAAGAGTTCAAATCAGTTTTATGACTCTCTCGCTCCAGTTTTTTCTCCTTTGAGTGAAGGAAAGGTTATGAATCCTCAGACTTTATAAATAAATGGCATTCTCACAATGTTAGAAAATACCCAGAGCTGTTGTTTAAGTTGGTGGTTACACGACCTTTACATCAATGACAGTCTTATCCAATTCCAAATAATTTTCATTAAGTACAAGTAATGGGGGTGTGTGTGTGTGTTCACTTTACCTGGGCTTCAGAAAAAGGGTAAACTCCAGTGCAGTGACAGAACAATAGTTACCTTTCAGAAGTATGTGACGGTGCTTTTAAACTGCTATGGGCACTGTGGCTCCACTTAATCAATTAGAGTAAAACTCACAGTAGGAAATGTAAAAATTTCAAATATTCTGTATTTAAAATTGTCAAGGCCAAGTGCAAAGGAGCCTTGTTGCGTAAACATGCTGTTGAACCCCGGAGTGTGAACGCAGAGACGGCCTTTGCTGCATGGGTACCTTCTGAATGAGATGGGCTCCGGCGAGTTGCTGGTGAAGCTGCGCTGTGCCAGCAGGTCGCAGGCGAAAGGGCTGACCTGAGCAGCTGCCAGCGTTCAGAAGAGAGATGTGGTGCTCCTGCTGTACTTGCAAGCTGTATTCTGAAATCCCCTCTAGCAGATGTGGATTCTTATATTGGAATCTATATCATTCATCAGACCACTTCAAACTGCACAAAGCAACACGTCCGTAGCCCCAGTGCTGCCTGAAAATTTCTGGACTTGTGGAAAACCCAGGGAAGTGGCTGCTGTGTGCGTGCAGTTCAGGTGCTGGGTCCCCGTGAGACCCTGGACCAGCAGATTTCTCTATAAGGTTCCCAGCAAACTGAATTCCCTGGAGAGTGGGTTTGCAGGAGAGCACGGAGAAACAGTCCTCTGTCTTCTATTGGTACTATTTAACACAGTAAGTAGCTGATGCCGTACAGAAAGGGGAGAACACGGGCACAGCTTCCTGCTGAGAGAGCTGTGCAGCCCTGGGTTACACCAAGGCAGCCAGGGGGGACAACTGATGCTGCAGACCCAGAAGAGCCCACCAGTGCTCCTGGTGTGAGAGCAGAGCAGGGACTGATGGCAACATGGTGATTCGCAGCCTGTCCCAGCATGGAGGGTTCAAGAGTTGTTTGATCTCATTTGGGTGAGGACAGTCCCTTTGACTGTCCCCTTACAGTGCTCGTGTGACCATGCGTTAACTAACGAGCTGAAGAGGAGAGCAGGGCAGCAGAGCAGAGTGCTACACCGAAACCAGGGATGGGGCAGACCACACCTTGCCAGGACCAAGAGCAGAAGTGTGGATCCATCCTAACTGAAAGAGAACACCGGCTGTCCTGCCCGGGGATGGATATCCAGTCTGACTTTTGTTTGTTTTGGTCTTAGATTTGAGAACATTGGGTAATTCTTGAGCAAAAAGCAAAGTTCTATACATAGGTACACAAGGCAAGTATTTAGGTTTAAAGAGCTTTAGATAAAGGGCAAATGTGTTTTTCCAATGCTTTTGGACACATCCTGCCAATTCTTGCACCTTTTCTGTTTGGTGAGTATAAATAATTATTAATATGTGCGTGCACCCCTGTGACTCTGGGCTCAGGACATTTCGGAGATGGGATGGTTCCAGCCGGCCCCAGCTCATGCTCAAAGTTCTCCTTGACTGTAAGCTGAACTATAATGGCAGGTGCTACAAAAGTTCAGCAGCCCAGTCCTTCTTTTCTTTGTGTGCTTCTCTTCAGATTCTTTTACCTGTTCCGTATAATTTAGGAGATCACCTGAGCCCTGCTGTATGTTGGCTTAGAGCTTGTAAGGCAGAGTTGTTAATGCTCTGATGTTTTCTCACAGTGTGGTTTGCGTGTTTTGACATACTTTATTTACTTCTGGTTGTGCCCTTCCCTTGAAACCTTCTAAAGCTTTATGTTTATTTCTGGCATACTAGAATGTAATTAGGTTAAGGCTTTTTTTAGGCAATTTTAATCCATATACTGCATTAAGAAGGCCATATATTAGTTTTCTTCACCAGGAAGTCTAGGCTATCAACAAGCTCTCTATGTTTAGTGAAAAAGGCAAAATGGCTATTAAATATTTGCTGTATCATGTTGATAAGAAAGTCATATCCAAGTTTACTCTGGGAAAAAAGATTCATATCACACTGATTTATTTTAATATTATCTAAATCATGAAAACAGCCCTGGAAATAACTATCTATTAATTATCCTTATTTTTTGAAGAAAACTTGTTTAGCTGACAACAATTAAAAAATAAATAAATAAAATCAGCCCGGTATCTGTAGAACATAGAAAAGGCTAAACTAATTTATTTTATAAACTTATCAAGCACATTTGGTCTCAGTATACAGTGCTAGTCCTCTTACTAAAACTGAGATAGTGCCTCTTTTGCAGTTGAGTAAGTGCCTCTTTTGCAAACTGAGGTTTGAGTTACAGTGCAAATAGGTTTTCTAATGGAAATTGGGCAATCTTAAATATAACTACTAATTATAAAATTAAGAAAATTCTATTAGGGCCCATTTCCATTAGTTTCCGTTACTTGTTTCTTTTATCGGAACTGGCTTATAACTACATTTTTCCTGTTATGTGGAACAAAGATATTCTAAACAAGGCAAGCCAGTTGGAAAAGTGGCCAAGGACAAGCGAAGGGAAAATTCCTTCAACACCTTGAGTTGTACTTCACAGTACTTGAGTGTTTCTGTAATCCCACAGGCCTGTGCAAAAACCCCAACTTTTGTATGCAAAGGAGCAGTCATCTCTCAGTCTGAACAGCTGAAGATCCAAATCTGGAGACTGCCAACAGGGAATCGCTATTCTGAAGTCAGATTTTTTGAGCTGGATGCTGTGTAACAGGCTCCAAGGTGTGATTTTTTGGTATTATCAACATTTCTACAGCGTGTATCCACAATTTCAGTGGAGCAGCCCGAAGGTACACCTGGACCTTGCCTGCGGTGGGGAGGCAGCGAATGCCTGTGGCCCCTTTTGCAAGCGCTCACTGGTGCTGAGCCGATGTCCTCCACGGCACAGGTAGGGGATGCGTTTCCAGCTCAATCCCCACAGGCACAGCCAGGCAGAGGCTGCACACACCAACACGGTCTCATGGCGGCTATAGCCCCACGTGGAGCAGGGGGCGGACAAGAAGACGGCCAAAGGTCCCTTCCCACCAACACCTCTACGACTATGTGATACCATGACATAACCGTGTGTCAGAAGACACAGGCTGGCGTAGCACCCGTCCACAGTGACTGTGCTTTCCCCGGGCAGGCACGGAGCACAGAGCCTTTCCTATTAAAATTCTGTTCAGTCTTCACCCGGGAGCCGAGCACGGCTGAAGCGAAGCATCTGAAAGCTGTTGCAGTCGGCTCTGCAGAGGTGTGAGCTTCCCCCATGCTCTGCGGGAGCTCAGCACTTATTTATAGCTGATCCTGTAACAAGGGGGCGTGTGGGGACACATTCATAAAAACAAAAAAAACAGGCATCTGTGGAAACTTGATTGTGACACTAAGAGAGGATTTACTTGTCACAAGAATCAATACTGCTTGATTTTTCTGTTTGTTCAAGCATCGAGGGCTGCAGTATCTATGCAGTGTTATTATTAATGAAAAAAGATTTCCGAAGAAAATGAGAACTTTCTATGGATAATTTAGATTAGATATAGAAATTATTAGTTTTATTTACTTTAACAGAGAGATCTAATTCCACTGCTACCTAATATTTAATATTGTTTCTCCCTGCCTTGATTCTTTTTTTAGCCTTCCATAGTACTGAAAAAGAAATAAATAAAGAAAAAGAGACAAAGGAATGCAAAGTAAAACAAAAATAAGGCTGTTCAATCAGGCAAGGAAAAAGCTATCTAAAATCCCCTGAATAAGGTCAAGCAAAATGAATCATATCTTTTTCATTCAAGAAATGAATTTTTCTTCAGGCATTAAAATCTAGAGCTGTCTTAAAACGTTTAAGACGTACTTACTATTTTTCATGCTAAAACTGTCCTATTTTTAAGTAGTCTGATTGCAATTCCAGAGCACATGTATTATTAACAGAGTTTTCTTTGTAATTCAACCTGTTCTTTAATTTACTTACAGAGCAAAGAGACTGGATAGCTGCTGTCTGACGCCTATGGACAAGGATACACGATGAGACTCCAGAACGGGCTCACGCAAGCAGCTAAAAAAATCTCTGCTCTTGGAGGTATTTGAGACCCAACTGGGCAAAGCCCTGAGCAGCCTGGTATAAATCCAGCATCTTTGAGCAGGAGCTTAGGCTACGGACATCCTAGGATCCTTTCCACCCTGAATGAGTTTGAGTGGGTGATTGTACAACCACATAAAAGTCCTTTAACTACTATAGTATTTTGGTTAGATGTGTGATTTTCTTTACCAGAAAGAAAACTCACAACCTTTGGATTAATTACAGCCTACTAGTTAAGAAAAAAATAATAGAAGCCCCTCACCCAATTCTCAGTAGTGTCTCAAAAGTTTTTTTACTGAAAATTAAACAACCCCCCTCTTTGCTCAGATGCAGTACTGGGCTGTTTGCCGGTTTAACTGGTCCCATCCAGGCAGAGCAGGCTGCGTCCTACATGTGGGGTCCCTGGCGTCCCTCTGTCTGATGGCAAAGGGTCTCCAGGCTCAGGAGGGAGGGAGGAGGGCTGGGCACCTGCTGGGTGCCCACACGCTGTGGCGATGCACAGGAGGGAGAGGGCAAGTTGCCTCCTCTGAGGGTTATATTTGTAATTCCCGATCTCACCCCGCGCTCCAGCTGCGTTGACACTCCTCGAGGCAGGGTTAGGGCTGGCCCAGCTCATCGCAAAGCTGCCGTGCTGTGGCAGGTCCGTTACTCTGGGGAACATAGTTCTGTTTTTTCGCACTTCGATCCCAAGGAAACCGCATCTTATTTCCGAGATGAATTTGTGCACATCAGCTCCCAGCCGCTGGGCTTTGCAAAGCCTTTTTATGCAAGACTGCCAGGTCTCTTCTCTGTGACCTTCTCATGTCTGTCTATTCAGATTATGGTCGATGTATGTTAAAAGACGAGCTTGTGGAGTGTCATGTCCAGGTTTTGCCCCAGGTTTCTTTCTGGGGTTTCTGTGAGGTTTCAGATAACTGGAAGTGTATCTTGTTCTGCATGTGAAAAAACAGGGATTATTTCAATTTTCCCCACTGGATGCCACAATCACCGAATGCTCTGGTAGCTCCATGTGACGGGTGTATGAGCGGAGCTTTTATCTGAGAGACGCTCCACAAGGATCATTCATAGGGCTCTGCTCCTATCTCTGCATCAGCTGTCACACAATCACAGAATGGACGGGGTTGGAAGAGACCCCTAGAGAGCTTCTAGTCCAATCCCCCTGCTAAAGCAGACGGCAGACTGTCTCCAATGGCATCTCTTCAGCTCGGCTCCAAGCCACAGCGCTGCACCCCACGGTCTGCTCAGCGCTCAAGGGAACAGCTTTGAGTGCTGACCCTGAAAATAAGAACTCTTCTCCTGGTTCAGTGCTGTTGAAGTGAAAAGAAGTGCAATATATCGTCTCAGCTTTCATCACGTTTGTCATTCTTTTGACAGCCGTCCTTGCTTAAGTGCTGTTTCGAAGAACCAGATACCGGTAATACCACAGAAATATTATCTCAGTGGTTATCTCCCCTTACTTCTTCATTGGGACCAAGGCAAGCCATCACAGAGAGCCAGGCTAGGCTGGGAGAGTGACTTCTGCCTCTCTGGCTTCAGCCACAAGAGCACTCACTATGTGGGGAGAGCTGCCCAAATCTGCTGGATCCATCCTGTGTCCCGCAGGAGGACCCGAGCTGAGCCCAAGGCCAGCTGGGGTGAGATGGACCACTGCAGGGTATGGGAACAGCAGCCCCTGAGCACCTGAAACGGCCAAGGAGCTTTTGTGACTGGTCACTCAAGAGCAGCTTCAGCAAAAAGTCAGCAGTGCGTATCTGTGGTTGCAGTTAGCCCCGATCAGCACGCTGGCCGTATTGCTGTGTCTCTGCTCCCCGGCTGCTTTTCTGCCTCAGACCCACTCTGCAGACACTCTAGCAGCCTGCTCTTCCTTCAGCAGGTTCAGGAGTGCTCTGCCTGCTGCCTCCCAAAACAAATAAAAGAAAAAAAATCCAAACAACCAGAAAATGAACGCAAAGCAGACTGGGGTGTCCGTGTGTCCCCCCACAGAAGGCGCCTAGCAGAGAGCTCTGTCCATCAGAGTGGACAGGGGGTGGCATCGCCATCCACGGATGACTCAGGGTGGAGCTGGAGATTCAAACCTCAGCGGCTGTCAGCGGTGGGGCTGGCGTCCCTACTGCCCTGGCGGCACGGTAGGGAGAAGGCGGATGGGGGAATTTCTGTGTGTCTGATGTCTAGCCCTGCCGCACGCCCCTGCGCTGTGCCAGCCCGGCGTGCCTGAGCCTGTGCGGGTGCCGGGGTCCCACGCTGTCGGCTCTCCCTGGCAGCAGGCAAGCCCACAGCTTCTCAGGGGACACCGACACTCAGCATCGATTCCTAGTTTCAACCTTCCTAGTCCCTGTCTGAACCGCTTGTGTGGGTGGATTTATCACTCCAGGAAGGCTGATGCTCTTTTTCTTTCTTATGTAATCCTTTCCGTAATAACAAATCTCTGGGCCAGCACCAGAGCAGCTAATGGGGTTTTTAGCAACCTTGTACTGTGTTTTATTTGCAAACAAACAAACATAAATAGGGCAGTGAGTGACAGGAGCAGAAGGGAAGGGAGAAGGGGGAAGAACACTGCAATGAGAAAATGGGTGTCTGCCTTGCGAAGCCGTGGAGCTGGGACTCATCTGTTCAGCTTGTGGGCTGCTGATTATATACCCATGGAATCCCCCACCTCCTTCCACGTGTTCTTCCTGCCCTGCGAGGCGGTGGCTGTGCTGTGGGTATCTTCACACTGGCAGCTGCCATAGCAGAGAGGGGACCCGGGGAGGAATGGTCACCTTCTGCAGATGTTGCTTCTCCCCAGCACAGCTCAGTGTCCATGAAACACAGTGGCAGTATCTGCCACGGCACTGCACCTCCGTGGGAAAAGGTGGTGGATGTCCACCTTTGCAGTGAGAATGTTCTTAGTTATGTTCACGATCGGTAGGTCCCAGCAGGGTGTGTGCGGGGGGCAGAGGGCAGCAGGGCTGCTCCGGTCCTGGAAAGAAAAGGGAAAAGAGGAAAAAAAGCATGGGGTTGAAGAAAAACCAATATTTGCAAGACAATCGTGTGAAGCAAAGGGAATATTTTGGAAAGCTGACTTTCTGTGGAGGTGTGTGAGCTGGCTGTGAATAAAGAGCGAGCTGTAACAGACGTAAGAAGTCCTCAGATTTTA
The DNA here is from genome assembly GCA_013398815.1 of Ibidorhyncha struthersii. NCBI lineage: Eukaryota > Metazoa > Chordata > Aves > Charadriiformes > Charadriidae > Ibidorhyncha > Ibidorhyncha struthersii. Next base: position 753,717 of record VZSZ01009518.1, read on the forward strand.
AGGCAAGCATTTGAAGGGATGGTTACAGGTTAATTCATTTAAGTCTCCATAGCACTTTTGCTCTTGCTCTTCTGTCTCATAAACCGTTATACAGGCTGGCTTTAACAGCCTACCTTTTCTTTAAGAGTCACAAACAAACATCGAGTCAAAGGATGACTTATTTTTTTAAAATCCTCTATCTCATCCTACCTGAGCATAATGCAATATATCTTAATCAAAACCACTTCTTACTCTTTACTTTAGGGTTTATTTTTTTCTCAGTGTGGTTGCTTTTGCTCTTTTTGGTAAGCTGAGATGGCAACTTTATTGCGTGTGAGTATAGCTTCCCGTAATTCACTTCATTTCCAATGGAAAATCACTGCTAAAATCGACAATATTTAAGGAAGAACCTTTCCCACAGAAAACATAAGTTAACAACAGAGAAAACCCTACAGCGGCATCCTTCTCTGTACTGCAGCAGAAATGCTCTTAAAACACGACATGGCGAATCCACACACTCCCCGGTTTCCATCCCTGCCTTTCCGTGGCAAACGGTGAGGTGCGCGGTGGGCTGTGGGGACGGGCACCGCCGCGGGCTCTGCCTCTCCCTGCCCGTCCCGCCACGCTCCTGGCAGCGGCGCGGAGGCCGGTTCCCATCCCCAGCTGAGGACAGACGCTCTTCATTAAGCAATGAGCTCACAGCGTGCCCTTCTCCTTGAACCCACCAATAGCTCTGATTAGCGTCTGCTGGTTTAAAGAGAGGCTAACTGCTCTGTAATTTCCTGCTGAGTCCTGAGCCCTCTTTTAACAAGATGCTTTTTTTGGATGCCTTTCCAGCTTTCACAGGTAATTCTTGCACTGGGGTTTTACCATAAGAAGTCCACGCAGAAAAGATACACATTTTTCAAATATAACTCTAAAACTTTTTCTAAGTGCCTTTGTCGTATGTCATGAACAGTACACATTTTTAACCATTTAATAGGAATTTGAAATGCAAATCCTGCATTTCTGGTTCCTAATCAAACATTTGTTCTTTCTGTAAATTTGATGTAGATGTTTGTTCTGACAGATTTCATTTCAATTCCAGCACACATTTTATGTGGATTTTTTTTTTTTAGTGATATGTTTAAAATAAAAATCATCCACATGAACCAGACCAGAACCCCTTAATGCCATTGAGAAGAATTGCCAGTGTCATTCTCATGATTTATGTCTGTTAATTTATTTTGAGAATATACTTAACACGATCATTTTCTTTGGAGATAAGTGATCTCGGGAGGAAAACACAGGAGCGGAGGGGGAGAAATATTCTCCATTTGTTTGCCGCCTACCCCTCCCCCACAGCGAGACAAGCTGCCCATCCTTCTGCTCAAAGGTATATGGCTCAAATGAGCTGGAAAACAGCTCAATCTGGTCAAGCGAGGCTTCACCGACACGAATGAGCTCTCAGTGGGTATCGAGCTGGTATCACTCGTCCTTCCAGCATCTCCCCTTCAGCTAGACCGCAAAGGGTCAAGTCAAATGAGAGGGCAAATCCAGCGGCAAGCTCAGCTCCGGACACGCTCTGCTGGCACCCGGCTGCTTGCGGACCTGCCACCACAGCTCGGGGCTGCGGGGACCTGGGGTCACTGGGTTCAGGCACTCGGAGGTGACGTCTGGGTCAGTACAACTGCCTTGCGCTTGGCATGCCTGGTATCTACAGGTAGCCGGTGTGTTAATTTTACCCCGTCATTTTAATACTTAATAGGCTGTGTGGGCTGTACTAAAAATAGACCAGAAGAGCTTCTCTGGAGCAGCCAGCCTGGTCGGAGGGGAATTCAGATCTGGTGCAGACATATTGCACTGCCAGTTTGGGGGGGAAGAAAATAGCAAGAGCTCCATGTTTCAAGTGCAGTACCTTTCTCCACCCTCCACAGACGGCCCTGCCAGCTTCCCGAGGGGTGTCGGGAAGGTGACCGGCCAAGGGAGGGCAGGCAGTCATCCCCTCCTGGATACAGGGGCAGGGGGAGTGGGCAGATGGTGATTTCCCACCCGTCACTTCAGCAGCAAAGATGAGCTCTGCCTGGTGCTGTTGTCCTCCTGTGATCCAGAAGGGCATCAATGAAACTCAAACAAACTGGGTGGGCAGAGAGCTGTGCAGGTCTGCGTCGGAGCAGGGTCGGCTTAGAGCAGGCTGGATATCCTTTGCAGGGTTAGTGCAGTGTTTAGTGGTTAGATACGCCGTTATCTCTCTGTTTATGTGATGTGCACACGGCCTAGGCTGCATTCAAAAAACCGCGGGCGTGTTTGCGTCCCGGCATCTTTTCAGGCAGTGAGACGAGGGGCATCCACCTCCTCTTACCTTTGAAAGCCTCTGCTGCCTCCACACCGGTGCCTCGGGGGCAAGGCAGAGCTCCCATTTGCGTGGCTGCCACCAGTGCCATAATTCATTCCTGTAACTGCGGAGCCCGGGAGCTTTCTGCACGGCAGTGAGTCCACGCCAGGCGCTGTACGAACGCAGATGGATGGCCTCAGCCTCAAATAGCTTTCAGGCAGCAAATAGGCTGTTTCCATCTCTCCTGACACGAAGGTCAGCAAGAGGCCAAGGCACTGCTCACAAGACAGAGAAGCCAGAGGTACAGAGGGGATGCCTGGCCAGCCCGGCTTGCTGTCCCCAAATGGTGATGTTCAGCATTTGTTTCTCAAGGGATCACAATTCCAAAAGTTTCTAAGATTTTTTACAGGAAAGTTTGGTATTTATTGCAGTAAATAATGTACAGGTACCCCCCTGATTAGTGCTATACACCTTGGCTTATCCAACAGAGGTAGCTTGCTGTCGAATGTGTGATACAACGCAGCTACACACTGTGCTGGCCCCAGAGCTTTGTCCCTCGGGACTGCAGTGGCCAGCTCGCCCGGCTGTCCGCTCCTCGCTGCCGGACAGATTTCTGCTGCCTTCCGCCTCTGATGGGGTTACTGAGCGCTGCTGCTGCCCAGCCCTGCTCAGCAAGCGATGCTTCCAGCAGCTTCTCTTTCAGTCAGCAGATCCTCCTCTGAGGCATCCGAGGCTACGGTCCCAGGCTTACAGGAATAACTATATAAAGAAAGATGGAATGTGTAAGAAATAGGTGTTTACTTGCAAGGAGACCACAAGAGCACCTGGCCATCCTATGCCAGTGCTCTGCTGCACCTCCCGTCGGGTTTGCTTTACATACAGATGTCCACAGGGATTCATTTCAGCCGAGTTTTACTCACATCCTCACTGACTGAGTCGGTGACTCACAGACTCACTGGAGTACCGTGTCCAGTTCTGGGCTCCCCAGTTCAAGAAGGATACGGAGACAGTCCAGCAGAGGGCTGTGAAGATGCTCAGGGGACTGGAACATCTCTCTCTGAGGAAAGGCTGAGAGCCCCGGGGCTGTTCAGCCTGGGGAAGAGAAGGGTGAGAGAGGGTCTCATCAATGCTGATCAATATCTCAAGGGCGGGTGGCAAGAGGACGGGGCCAGACTCTGCTCAGTGGTGCCCAGCGACAGGACAAGGGGCAATGGGCACAAACTGGAACATGAGAAATTCCATCTCAACCTGAGGAAAAACTTCTTTACTCTGAGGGTGCACAGGAACAGGCTGCCCAGAGAGGCTGTGGAGTCTCCTTCTCTGGAGAGATTCAAACCCCACCTGGACGCAATCCTGTGCGACCTGCTGTAGGCGACCCTGCTCTGGCAGGGGAGTGGATTAGATGATCTCCAGAGGTCCCTTCCGACCCCTGCCAGTCTGGGATCCTGTGACACTGCTTTCCCTGGTGGTGTCTCCAGGACCCTTCTCTGCTCTGTGCAGTGCCGCACTTTGCCACCGGGGTGTTTTGGGCCCTTTTCACCAGGAAAGGTTGGATGCCGTGTGCCGGCGGCACCCCACGGTGGGTTCATGGCAGAGCTGACAGCGGCGTGAGGAGGTGCCTGTATCCGGTGATGCGCTGCGCTGCCACGCTGGGGGCAAAGAGCTTCGGGAAAATTATTGCAGCACTTCACAGTCTGTGCCATCAGGAAATCTGATGGATATTTCTGGGTGGCCTTCTTCTTGCTGTGCAGGCAGTTGCCTTTGACAGCAGACAGGTTGTGAATTAGCACCTCTAACAGGGGAGAAGAGCGTTTGAGCTTCACTGCGAGCCTTCAGGGCACAAGCGATAAATCAGATACTGCAGCCAAGGAGGAAACCAGCTCAAAGACAGCTGAGGAACGAGGGAGCGTGGGGGAGACAGTGCCCATGCTGCTCCTGCAGGATCGAGTGTCTGGGGAGACCATGGAGGCACAGGCATGATCTGGTCTTCTCCTGGGGAGCTGGGTATGTCTTCACTGGGCGCACATCATAGCTGGGATGGGGGAAGCTGCTCTCATGGTTTCTATCCCCAAGGTTTTTCAGTGAATGCGGAACAGTTTCTTGTCGGGCATGAGCCGGGTTTCATCCTCCGGCCTCACCATAGAGGTTCAGGAGGCTTAGTGGAGGTAGCTACCGGCAGCATCCATGGTGGGTCCTTTCACAGACCTCTTCTGAACTCTCCCCTGCTGGTAATGTGGGGAAGGGGCATAGAGAAGAACAGAAGTGGTGCGAGAGTGACTGAGGTTCAGGACCATGTTGTGTAGCCTGGGCAGAAATCAGTGCAATGCCTATTCATTTTTGAAACAAGTATTACATCGCAAGTAAGACATATTAAGAGTTTAAAACCACTAGGAGACTTAAGCCCACAGCCGCCTTGGTTTCCTTTATCTTAGAACATTATGGTGGCACCGTGCCCATTGAGTCTGCAGAGGTATTACAATTTATACATATGTAGAAGTGGAAAAAATTGCATTTATTCATCCAGGGATTCCCAGCATTTCTGTATTACATCAATTTTGCTGCACTATCATTCCCCACCAATCATTAGACTGTAAAGATAAGACAAAGCTCCCAGCAAATAATTAGCATTCTCAGAGCACTAATATCTGCAAGGTGTGTAAATATACTGATTAAGAAATAGCGTAGATAATGTGTTACATTTGCACGTGTGTGTTGCAGAGCACACAAGAAAAGCAATGAGAACTCCTGGGTTTTGGGGACCTGCGAAGCTGTTCAGCCAACGAGTTTCTCTCAGCTGGAGGCTTGTTGGGATCCAGAATTCCCCCGCTCCGGGGGTCCGGCTCACCTGGCTGCGGGGTCGGCAGTGCTGCTGAGCAGCCCGGGGCTGCGTCCTGGGCAGGGACCGAGCCTGGGGTTACTTCTAGCGTCTCTGCTCAGTTTCAGTGTGGGATTTGGAAGATATTTAAACCTGTGATCCCCCCAGTCCTGACATACTTGCTCTAAGCATGTCACTGCTACATCTTACTGAAAACACCTTTTGTGCAAGTGTAACTTTAGGTATATTTATTATTTCAGTTTCTCAGCCTTCAGCTTTGCTCCTCGCAGTACTCTCCAATCATTTATTGCTCTCCCAGAAATCAGCACCTGAAAAGTCTAGGGGATTAAAGAAATGTGTCCTCATTACGAGTGAAATCCGTGGAGAAGGTGGCAAAGAAGCAGGCAGAGGAAAGAGCTTTTGTTCAATGCTCGGGATGGCTCATTTTCAATATACTGTTAAGCCACTACAGCACAACCTTGTCAGAAAATACAGAGGCTTTCAGATACCTGTTGATGGGCAAAGTTTTGAAAAAGTTCAACCACAGAAGATACAGATGTAGCCAGAGTATAAATTCAGAGGGAAAAGGAACCACATTTCATCACGAGGAGCCTTACTTGTCCCCTGTCCAGCATCACGGTCCCAATGAATCCCTCTCCTAATATCTCTGAGCATCTGAGGGATAACCTGGGAGATGATGGGGTCTGGGAGGGTCTGGGCACTGTGGTGGGGAGCCAGGGCTGATGTGGGAAGTCCTGCACCTCCTGCACAGGCAGCACACACTGAGGAGCCTCCTGGCATAGACGCAGTTACCTGCAATTACCCAATCTTACTTTTTAGCCTATATATTTAAATATATATATATGTAGTTTGGTTTGGTTTGGTTTTTCCAGAAAAATTCTTCAAAGGGCAAAATGTTGTGTACTCTGGTGAAGGTTGGTGGAAGCTGTCCATTTGGTACCACGTGGGCAGTGGAAGCTCTCGGGCACAGTCCCAGCAGCCCATGCCGCTCCACGAGCAGCAGCGTTGGCAGGCAGCCTGGGCTGGCATGAAACAGTGTCGGTGCCGCAGGAGGAGGAAAAGTAGAGCTCACAATAAGAAAACTTGATTCTGGAATGGCTAGTTTTTCCTTAGAAGTACTGAAGCGCCAGCAGTACCATGTGCAAGGTGAGCTGCAATTAGATAAGAAAGACACTGCCTTTGAGCTGAAGGTGTTTGTGGCTGGCTGTAGTTCAGTGATTTTAAATAGCTCTGGGGTCCATAATCTATCATCTCTTCTTTTCCACCTATTCTCCTGTCAGGTTAAAGTTATCTAAAATCATAGAATCATAGAATGATAGAATGGTTTGTCTTGGAAGGGACCTTAAAGACCATCTAGTCCGCCCCCCCTGCCCTGGGCAGGGACACCTCCCACCAGCCCAGGTTGCTCCAAGCCCCGTCCAACCTGGCCTTGAACACCTCCAGGGATGGGGCAGCCACAGCTTCTCGGGGCAACCTGCGCCAGGGGCTCACCACCCTCAGAGTCAAGAATTTCTTCCTGATATCTAATCTAACTCTCCCCTCTTCCAGTTTAAAACTGTTCCTCTTCATCCTATCACTCCCCTCCCTGATCAAGAGTCCCTCCCCAGTTCTCCTGGAGCCCCTTTAGGCACTGGAAGGGTCTCTGAGGTCTCCCCGGAGCCTTCTCTTCTCCAGGCTGAACACCCCCAACTCTCTCAGTCTGCCCTCACAGCCAGAGGGGCTCCAGCCCCCTGATCATCTTTATGGCCTCCGCTGGACCCACTCCAACAGGCCCTTGTCCTTCTTATGTTGAGGGCTCTAGAGCTGGAGGCAGTACTCCAGGCGGGGTTTCATGAGAAAAAAAACAAACTTTTTTTTTTTTTTGTCATGGGATCCCACTTCAGTCAAGACTTGTGTAGCTAGGTAAAGGATTGATATATTAGAAATCTCTAATGCTATCTGCCCATGACTGTGCTTTAAACAGACATTGCTGCTGGACAGACTTGCTCTCCTCTCTGCTGAGGTCCTGCCAGCAGGACCACGTCAGGTTGGGGCTCAAACACTGCTCTAGGCCTTTTGCATCACATCCCAGCTCCCCAACCACCTGCACCTGAATGCCAAACACACAGTAGTCCATAAAAAAATGAGTGAAGTGGGAGGAAAAAGTTTCAAAAAGCACATTCAGAGTCTTGTTTTGTTTATAGGAAAGTCATGAGCCACTCACGGACAGAAAAAGGGGTTGGCTGTGCAAAGCAGGATGTTCACTGAGCCCTGTTCCCCTGCGGAATGAACAGCAGGTCTTGTGTTCCCCTGCACCCCATCCCCTGTGCTGCTCCCACCCTGTTAGCTTGGTTTCTCTTAAAGGAGGAATTCACCTCAGAAAATCTAAATGAGAAGAATAACATTCAGAATTACTGTTGATAGCTTTGTACATGATCCACAGACGTGGTGGGGATTACTGAAAGGTTGCTCCTCTATACAGAACGCTTATTCAAAGCATTTGATTAATAATTCAGGACACATTCTCAACTACATATCATTTTCTCAACCATTTCTTGGTGGAATGTATTCCGGCACTTATGGATCGTTTTGTTGCCTTTTAAGTCTAATATATTTGTAAATGAACATTGGCCGTTTTTCCTGCAGTCTGCTGCACACAGAGAATACAGGACTTCAGGAAATTGGGGGAAACAAGTGAATACTCTAAGAAAAAATAGATTTGAGATTACTGTATGTGAACCATTTTTTTTTTAAGTGGCTTGAAAATGGAAATGTAAAGTTGGCGGTTATCTATGGAGTTTTATGGATGAGAGCTGAGTTGAGACCTCATGTAAAGGGGCTTCTTTCCTCACACCTTACTGGACCTCCATCGTACTACACATTCTGGCTTTACTATCTAGCCAAAGGTTTGACCAGGTATAAAATTTCATTGAAAAAAATGTTAAGATTGAGTTTATAGTTCTCGTAACATGAACAAGAATGATGTGGGTTGTGGGGTTTTTGTTGTTCTGGATTGTTGTTTTGTGGGGTTTTTTTAATTTATATATCAGTTAAACATATGACAAAACTATTAAAGAGAAAAAATAATACACTGGTTTATTTTAATGAGGCTGTCTCTTTTTAGTAGTACTTTGAAAATTACTCTTAAAATAGTAACAAAACTTAGAGATCTTAGATTTTAATTTCAATTCTTCCCCACCCATCCCCAAGGGAGGATTATTAAGTATTCTGTGCTATTACTGTAGTCAGCAAATATACATAGGTTTTGCATCTAATATATATTAAACTTTAATGCTTTACAAAAAAACATCCAGGAAAGGATTAAGATTTTTCATTTATTAGACCTTTTCAACAAATCACATAATTTTTTGTTCAGTCAACATCTTTGTGTACTTTCCTCGCACAGATGCAATCAATTATAATATTTTAGAGATTCCACCAGTGATAAAGTAAATTATTCTTCTGAACTCTGACAAGTCTATCTCCAAAGGAGACAGAGATTTGCAAATCTCTTTTCTGTGTGTAGCCATTACTTGCCACAACTGCTAATGGATTTTTTTCAGTAATGAGAACAGAGTATCCCCTATTGGTTTGCATGACTGAAGACAAATTTAACTTCTTTTCTCTTATAGCTGAACTTTCTTACTCTGTGGAAACTTTGTGTTCTCTGTTGTCTTTAGCATTTCAGTGTTAATGACAACACCACCTCCAGGCAAGGTGACTCGCTGTCTGCTGGGAAAGATGTGGGTGCGAAGATCTGGGAAGAAGTCCCAACACATTGGTCTTCCTTAGGTGAGGACATTTTGCTATCTGTCTTGCCTGGGAATGCACGAAGATACTGACACTGCAGAGCCACACCGTTGGATGAAGATGCCCTTCAATGAGCAGGACATCTGCTTTCACAGGCAAAGGCTGTGGGCAAGTGATTGCTTTTCCCGCAGGGGTGATGTCTGGAGCGCCTGCAGATAGGAACATCAGAAGCCTTCTGCAGCCAGCTCGCAGTGTGCAACAGGCCTGTCTGCCATACGGCTCCTCGGGATGCCCTGTCCTTCCTCCGCGTGCAACTGGCTGTGGCACATCTGCCAGCTGGCAGAGCCGGGCTGTGCCCTGTGGCCAGAAGGCTAGAGCTTGTCTGGGCAGGGCTGCACCTTCTGGAACTGCAGCTGAGCTCTCGGTCATGTCATCTCATTCAGTGCTTATTAAATTAACATAATTTAAATGTCAAACCCTTTTGTCAGTGGCAGGAAATTTTTATGCGTGCAGGAGCAAAGGCATGCAGGGCTGGAAAGGACTGTTGGGCTACCAAGTCCAGTGCCCTGGAATGGCAGCGATTTGCTCCTTTTTATGAACTTATTGAGCTTAAAAGCTGAGATGTTGTCTGCACCCACTGCTCCACTTGGAAGACTGTTCATGAATCTGCAAGCTTTAATGTTTAGGAATATTTTTTTAATGACAACACCACACTTTTCAAGAATATATTTATTCATGGCCAGTTTATCACCATTTGTTCGTATGCCAAAATTATTTTTAGAATAAATGGCTTTTTATCCCTCCCTGATATTTTCCCCTTGATGTGTTTGTAGAGAGCAATCACGTCCTTTCTCAGCCTTCTCTTATTTGGGCTAAAGAAGCCAGCTTCATTAGGCTGCTCTTGTGAAGACATTCTCCGCTCCCTGAGGAGTGCCTCTCTGTGCGTGTTTCAGCCTGAATGTGTCTTTGTTCTGATCATTTCATGTGGCAGGCTCACCATTGCTGTGAATACCTACTGCCCTTCTTTACATGATCGTTGCACATAACCAGGATTTCCACCTGGATTTCACCGTAATTTTGTTCCCAGTTGCCTTTCCCCCTTTATCTCCTACACAGTGTATGACCTCTTTCTCTTCCACTTTGATTAGTGCTCATGTTTTCCGTCCTCATTCCTTCCAAGCATGTTCTCCCTTCCCACCTCTGGGCCTTCCAGTCCCTCCTGTCCTGATGTCCTGCTCTCACTGCCCCATCTCCTTTCTTCATCCTCTTCTCAGATTCCCGTTAGAGCTCAGCCATCATCACTAGCATAAGGTCTGTAGTATTTGCATCTTCTTTACAAGGCATTGTTGTATATATAGCAACTTCCACCTCTGCCCGAGAGTGATGTCCACTCTACAGCTTTTGTCAATATTTCCTCTCAACATCGACTTACAGCCAAGAAATATTCAAATTATTGTAATTGGAATGAGTATGAGGTCTGGGTACAAAAAAATCCTTCGGGTAAATAATGAATCTACCTGCTCCTTCTTGTGTAGAACCTCTTCTATTCCTGCAATAGTCCTGCTATTCTGCGCTCTAGTTTTCCTTGTTCTGCTCTCCGTATTTTTTGTCAAATTCAGATTTGACATGCAATGAAATCTGAAGTCTCTAAATCCTTTATGAACATGGAGATCCTATTTTCCCACCTGCAGGAATGATCCTGCTCCTGGATGCAGGGAGTCAGGCAGAAGCCACCTGCAGACTGGTTTCACTCGATGGTCTACGCTGCATCTCACTTGTCGTCTACTGATGCACTGGACCATTGTCAGCAGGGACAGAGCTGCTGCAGCTCCATCTGCTCTGCCAGTGTCTGTGCACAGTTCAGTCTGTGACGGGAGTTGGTATTTTTTAATATATAAACCCACACTGGTTTTAATAAAGTGTATCTTTTGCCCTTACTGCCATGTTATTATCCACGGTTACTGGAAACTGGGGTTGTCTGGCTGCCTCTGAAGCGAGAAGGATCTACAGAGTTAGCTTTGAACTATTTGCTGTGAAAAACAAAATTTGAGATGTATGCTTGCTGAGCTGAGGGCTTCCGAGAGGGGTGATGCCAACCTCAGATGAACACTCTCTATCTCCTTTTTAATAGTCAGGCTTTGTACTGTGGTACAGTGACCCTGGCATAACCAACGGGCATTTAAAAGTGCTCCATATTTTTCATCTGTGAGCTTAGCAGTCACTTTTTTGACCTACAATAACACTGACCACAAGGGTCTTCTTTCCCTTGAAGAAGAAAAAAAGGCACTGGAGAATTCTTTGATCTCAAAGGGAGAGTAATATTATTAATTTTTTCCTGCCAACTGACATCTTTCAATTATCTTCAACCTTTACTGAACAATATTCTCTCCACCTCTCTTGGCATTTCCTATCATTTCAATATCGCGGTTAGGAGAAATTCCTCTACTGCCTACAGGCACAAGCTCAGTTTATTGATCAAGATGAACATATCTGTTTAGAAGGTAAGTGCATGGAAAAAAACCTAATATCGAAAATAATGAGTCCCATTGCTGTAGTGCCTCTTCCTAATAATGTCAGTAACTGAATGTTATTCAGGGCCCCTTCGGGGAGCGGGGAAAGTGACACCCAAACAGGTTGCAGCCCCGTGGTACCCAAGCCCGGACAGACTCCATCTCCACCGAGCCTAAGGGGCCATCTGGGAAGTCTGGTGATGGGAACCTTCAAATGGAACTAGCTTCCCTTTCGCAATACTTCTGTATTTGTCTTTTGGAAATAATACAGCAGTGTTTTTCAAATACTTTGGATCATGATAAGCACAACATAAAACCAGTTGCAATTATAAAATCAAAATAAACTCATATTTGTTTAAGTGACGTGTGGTTTAGCTTGAAATAAAACCGCACATTTGCAAGGAAAACAACTGCTCAATAATATCTGTGAACAGAGCATGAGAAGATTTTACTAACATTAGATGACAAGAGAAGATTATTTTTAGTTGTAAATATTTTCATATTCCTTTGGTCACTATTCTGTATGTACAATTTTAACAATAGTACCAATGGGTACCTTGTACAGTATGTATTCACAAAAAACAACAGAGCAGGTTGGGTTTGTTATAAGAACCAACAAACACTTCATTTCAGGTAGTTTACCCACCTCCAACCAGGCTTTCATTAGCCAGATTGACTTCCACCCTGTCCTTTTATGAGTCTCAGTACTGTCTGTGACAGTCAGTCAGACACACAGGCCCATTTTCAGGGCTTTTGAGTTTTTCTGCCAATGGGAGCCTGGTAGTGGTGACACACACCAAATGACCTCATCCATCTGGTTGTGTATGGTCACCATCTGGATTTCAAAGGCCAATTATGTTCTCGTTGACTTCAAGAGTCTTTGATGTTTTTCTTCAGCAGAGCTGGAGCAGGCCCTAGTTCCCATATAGTCTTGGTTCCATTGAAGTGGCTGAGAGCCCACATTGGTGGAGCAGGGACTTCCTGCTCTGTCTCTGTTAACAACGTCCAAGATTTCCTATACTCATCCCATGGTGAATGGGGCTTGATGTTTACAGGCATTTTTGTCTGGACAGGCTGCTGCATGTGGTTTCATGTACCTTCCCAGGCTAAAGGACTTCTCGATAACTCCAGAAACCCATGAATGAGCAACATGGGAAACTGGAGCAATGCTAAGAGGCATTGGGGAACTACCCTGGCAGAGTGCACATGTGGTGACTGATCTCTGCCTCTGCAGTGGTAGATGTGGCCAACATGTCATCTCTCCTTTCAGGCTGCTTTTAGGAGCTCATATGAATTGATAAGGGTGCAGTTACCCTAAGGCTGAACCTATTAAGAACAACACGATGCATCACTTTATTCAACATGACTTGACCTGAAATGAACCAACGGAGCATTTTGTGCATTTTATTTTGTGCATCCTGTTCTAAAAATATTGCTCGTTAGTTGTAAACAGGATTTTACCTAGGGTTAATGGGAGTTTGTAGGTGCAATGAGGTGGAGTGAAGACTGTCTGAACAACTGGGCCCAGAGCGTTGTGATCAGCAGTATGAAGTCCAACTGGGGGCCAGTCGCTGGTGCTGTACCCAAGCGGAGGATACTGAGGCTAATATTGTTTAACATCTTTGTTAATGACCTGGAGGATGGGGTGGATGCACCCTCAGCAAGTTTGCAGTCGATACAAAACTGGGAAGAGCGGTTGATACACCAGATGAGTGTGCTGACATCCAGAGAGACCACAACAGGCTGAAGAAATGGGCCGAGAGGAACCTCATGAAGTTCAACAAGGGGAAGTGCAAAGTCCTACATTTGGGGTGGAACAACCCAAGGCACCAGTATAGGTTGAGGCTGCCCCACTGGAAAGCAGCTCCGCAGAGAAGGACTTGGAGGTGCTGGTGTACAACAAAGAGCGCATGAGCCAGAAATGTGCCCTCATGGCAAGGACAGCCACCACCCTCTTGGGCTGCATCAAGCAGTGCACAGCCAACAGGTCAAGGCAGGGGGTCCTGCCCCTCTGCTCAGCACTGGACAGACACAGCCGGGGTGCCGGGCCCAGTGTTGGGCTCCCCAGTACAGGAGAGACATGAGCTTACTGGAGCGACTCCAGCAAAGGCCCACAAAGATGATGAAGGGACTGGAGCATCTCTCATACAGAGAGTGGCTGAGAGAGCTGCGACTGCTCACCCTGGAGAAGAGAAAGCGCAGGAGGATCTTATCCATGCGCATAGACACCTGACAGGGACCAGTAAAGAAGATGGAGCCAGACTCTATAGTGGTGCTGACTTGCAGGACAAGAGGCAATGGGCACAAAATAAAGCAAATGAAATTCCATCTGAAGACTGGAAAACACATTTTTACTGTGACGGTGGTCAAACACTGGAGCAGGTAGCCCACAAAGTTGTGGAGTCTCCATCCATGGGATATTCAAAACCCAACTGCATCCAGTCCTGGGCAATCTGCTCTAGGTGACCCAGGTGGAGCAGGAGGTTGGCCAAGATGACCTCCAGAGGTGCCTCCAACCTCAGCCATTCTGTGATTTCAGGAACAGAGCCTTATTTTTGTGTTATTCTGTTGACACAGATATTGACCAAAATCTCTGAAGCTGATAGGAGGCCTTGTTTCAAAGGCTCATAATGAGGCACTAGTCCTTAACTTTTAATAGTTCAAGAAGTATGCTGACAGCCATAATCAGTCACAGACCACTGTTCTTTAAATGCACTCTAAAGGAAATTATAAATGGTCAAGTGAATCCAATAGCAGAAATAAAATCAACTTCAAAGAAAGCCCATGAGCAGAGTGATAACCTTAACCTGGTCCCTGGAAAGAACAGGATTTTTTTTCTCCTTAGTTTATGGCTTTATATAGGTTTAGAGAGATCCAGGTTGTCATCTTGCATTTACTCACAGACATCCAAAATACATCAGGTTTCACTCCCTAGTGTCTTGTTATACTACATTTGTGAAAAGCAAGAGAGTCTTTTACCTTTCTCTTTGAATGCACCTATGTCACTGCTAAAAAAACCCCAAATCCAACACACCAAAATTATCTGAATTTGTCTGTCTGCCATATAATTCTCATGCTGACCTGAGGAAACCTGATATAGAAATACAGTAATGAGAGCAGAGTAGGCAATGTCAAAATGTCATTGAATTACTAGAGCTTTGCTAACTGTCATGCATTGCACAGTACCTCTGTTGTTCAAAGGTGAGAGATACCTTTATCTTTTGTTCCTGCATGCCATTAATATTTGAAATTCACTGTGAAGCCATCAGAGTCTAGCATGCTCACTATCAGGTTAAAAATGGATTAGATGATGCTTTTGGTAATGCAAATTGTGAAGAGGACACCCTTGTCCCTGGTCAGAAAGTTCATCTTCTTTTGTCACTTCATATGTTAAATAAGGGCATGGGCGATTACTCACTTTCATAGCTGACTGGATTCAATATTTCAGAAGCTAGAAAAAAACTTTGTTCTACTGACCCCAGGGTTGTCAGTTCTATATTTAACTGTCAATACCTTACAGAGCATGGCAACAATGTTTGAAAAATTAATTGATGTTCAATTTTTCTATTTATTTCCCGCAGTAAAAAATCCGAAATAATAACTTTCCTGGATGGGCAGAAAAGGCAGATTTTTTTTGTTTGGATTGAATTTGTCTGCACCTGAACAGTGATTGCACTGGTCTTTGGGAAGTGGATCAGACGGGACGGAGTTCACCACCGTGAGACAAGAGTTGTAAGGACCTGGCATTTTAGCATGGGTCTGAAGGAATGCGTTGTGCGTGCTCCAGCATGCACCAGCTCCTGCAGAAAAGGGTTTCCAATGTTATGGATGATTAGTCGTGTGAATTTCATTCACCACAACTGCATGGTCATCAGCATAATTTGAGCAGATAAGTGAACAAGTGTTTAATGTCATTGACATAGAAATAGAGCCATTACCGGGATGAACTCGGTCTGCCGCAGATCACTGCACGGCACACTGCAGACACTTAGTCTGGGACTTCCAGTCTGACACAAAAGGAATTTGGCTACGACACCAGATTTAATGAGCTTCATTGATGAAGAGTGCCAAGACAGCTTTAGTGGTCCCAGTTAATCAAGAGTATTAACTATTGAAGGCAAATAAAGTCATCCTTCAAACTTTAAAGCTTCTATGTGCATATTGCCCATTACAATTTCTGTTCTTATGGAGAAAATGTGCTGCCAGGTGAATTAACAAAACAATTCATTAACTGTCATATGTATTTTAATTGTTTTCTTGTTGTTTTCAGGATGGCAGTCCCTAATCATTTCTAGCTCAGCTGGAGGTACCAGAGACATTTCATATACATAGCTGACATTATGGTGTTTCTGAACTTTTCTTCCTCACCGCACAGTTTACCCGTGATTCTGAAACAAAGTCTCTAAAGAAGCTATTAAAAGAGACATCAGCAGGTCATAAAGATTTTCAGAGTGAAGAGGAAAACTATTCCCTTTAGGAACTGGGTGGATTTAAGAAATGTATGAATAACTTATATTCAAAAAGAATATAAATTTTATAACCAGCTTTTTTGGATTTATATCTGAATCCAAAAATCGATGACAGTACAGAAATTATATTGGCTCAGCCCTGTATATTCATCTTGAAAGACGCACTGTGTTCTCATTAGAAAACAAAGATATTCTAGAAAACATACACCAGAGTCCCAAATGCAAAGGGGGAATTAGAAAAAAATCTTTTCCTACAGAGACTTCAAATCCTGGAGGAGACATTGTGCGGCTGCGCGCAGTGCAGGACATCCCGTGGGCATTGGCTGTAGCGCTGCTCATTTACGAGTGCAACGGCAAAGCTTCTGACAGCCACCCTGGCTCGGGGTGCAAAAGCTTCATTTAACCAAATCAAGGTTGTTCCCAGTACACTTCTCTGGCGGACATCACTGCCAAACTATTCAACATATCCCTGTTCAAAACGATGTTCAGTGCTGAAATCGTTACCCACCTGCAGCATTGAGGCACGAAGCGGTGAGGTGCACACTGGCACGTGTCAGCCTGTACCTTGCTTATAAGAGGAAGCCAGTACGTCCTGTGTGTAGGGTAAATGTACAGCATCCTGACCTTGGCTGTGCAGGGCAAGCTGAGGCTCCCGCGTGAGCAACCAGTCCGGCGGCTAACCTTCTGAAAACGCACACTTTTAGCTGATTGAAGAGGTAAGGATATTGGTGAAGAAAAGAAAAGGAAAGCAAATAATTAAAGAAGATCAATCACTTAAGAAGTACGACTGCTAAATATAATAAATCGGAAAAGCAGCCTGTGTTGGGAAGAAATGATGACGGTCCAAGGTTTGCTTTTGTTCCAAAGGGAAGAGAAAGCCAATAGAAAAAAATGTAATAAACACAATTTGCGAAATCAATTTAAAATGGCAAAACAGAAAATGCTAATTAAGGAAGAAAGAAATGTTCAAATAAACGTCACTGTGAATGGAAATGTTTATGTTTGATCTGTCACTTTGAAATCAATATCATCCTACACAAAAAATCTCATTTGAATTAACCCACACTTTCCACTGTGGATGAAACTTTGTCTTTATTCTGCTTCACCGTTCCCATGCCTTTGTCACGCATCTTCGCAGAGAGCAGCGGGACACCCGTGTGCTCAGCTATCGCAGCGGAGCACCCGGTGTGGTCCCAGCCTCCCCAGTCCAGACAGCGGCAGGGGAGACCCCGGGCTCTTCGTCTCCAGTTTGGCACCTCCTTCATAACCCAGAGGAGACACCCTGGTGTCTGGAGGGCTCCCACTCTGCAAACTGGACTCGTTCCACCTGGACAGCTGCAAGGAAAAACAGCTTTTTTTCCCCCTCACCTGTAGGCTATTTTGGGGTAAACTTGGTAGTAATAGAAAGTTAGGCATGCCATAACCCCAGCCCATCTAAGCTTCCCCATATATATATATATTCAACATTTTTGATCTACATCTCTGAAGAGAAGTTTTCAGGTCTTTCTTCCATTTCTATGACTGTTATAAGAGAAAGTGGATTCCACAGCAGAGCGTAAAGGATTACACTTCCACTTCTCTTTCTCAAATGTTTAAAAGAAAATTTTAATGTTATCGTTGAATATATAGACAATTACAAATACAAATACAACGTGTAAAAGAGTGGAATTTGGAAACAATTCCCCCCCTGCCCCATGATTCAACCTTTGGAAATGGAAATGCTGTGGGATTTCAAACCTGCTTTTTTTGGGGGTGACTTTTCATTCAGATGCCAAAATATGTAGAAGTGTGTAAAAGTGCGTGTGTATTTGTGCTGGAGGGTGTGCACATGTTTTATTTGTGTAGTCAGGTGTATTACAGTCATCAGACTGATTTTCCCGGGCATCTCCTCAGAAGTGCCGTGGTTTCCTGCTCTTTGAACCGTTTAAGCTATTAGCTGCTGCACAGCCTCATACATAGATATATTTACTTTTTTTCCTCAGCACTGTGGTTGAAACAGAGGAGCCTGAACTTTTCAGGGAATGTGTTTTGATGGAACTGTTTGCTGGGGAGAGTTTTGTGACTAACTTAATCTCAGCTGCTGGAGAGAGGGGTCCAAGATACACAATTTACAGCGCTGTCAGTTTGGACGCTGGTCTCACGCTCTCACACCAGCCCGCCTGCGATCTGACCCCTTTAAAAGCTGCTCGTTTAGGAAGACAAACAGGCAAGGGGTTACTGCACAAACGTTTTCCACCTGACAAGAACTGTTGCCATGGATTAAGAGAAAAAGAAAAATCACTTCCTTTTGTTTTGCCAGGGAATTCAAATGCTTTAAGATTTAGTGTAACACAGGATCTGTTTAAGTGGTAATTGTTCTTTGTTTCAGACTACATCAATTTACAACTGGAACACTATGGCTGTCACTGAAAATGCTTTGTAAATTTATTTACAGGCTGCAGAAAAGTGAAGAAGCACACAGACTGCATTTTAAATAAATTGCTTCAAGGTACAATTTGCTCAAATTGCTGTAATGTGCATTATGAATTTAATTTTAGTACATTTCTGCTATATAATAACCTGATTTGAAAGTATAAATGCAAATTAAATTTAAATAACCTATAATTTTTATGTGATGTGATGTTTCATAAATATTTACTATGGGCGCCTTATTATTGAATCAACTAGTCCTTAAACCGTATAGATAGTAATAAAGGCAAGGTCATCTCTTACTTGCATGTATTAAACTTGTAATCGACAGTATCTGTTTGTTCTTCAGCTCATCTGTCTAAAGACATAATCACAGCAGCATCTGAGCACCTCACAGTCTTTAATGCATCTATCTTTCTGCTTCTTTCTGAGATCGGGAAGTGCTTTTATCACCATTACACTTACTGGGAAACGAGGCACAGGCAGACGGCATTTAAGATCATTTAGGTGCCCAACAATCACTGGGATCGATGGCAGTTAGCACTAAAATATATGTGAGGAGCCATGCCCAGGTACCTGTGCTCAGATAAACAAGGGGAGGGATGCATCAAAACATCCCAGTAGTAGCTGGAGGTTTGGATGGACTCGGGTCAGGAACGTTGGTTATGCAGAGATCCTCGCAACGCCTCACTGGCTGCTGGTCCTGGCATCATCACCTGCGGTTGAGCTCCCAGCTCTGATGGTGCGTGTCTCACTGCTTGCTGAGCTTGCACCAGGCGTCTGACTCCTGTGGGCAGCAGGCGCTGGGCACAGCGGGACCCTGTGGGCAGGACTTTGTGCAGGCGTGCAAAGTGCCACCAGCAGATGCAGAGCTGTCAGTGGTCAGAGCGCCTGCCTGGGGACTAGGAGACAGGGAGTCTGGATCCCTTCTCTGCCTTCCCAGGAACACACAGAAAGTGATCTCCGTGAGATGAGAGGTGATCCTCCATCCGCGTGCATTTGTCACAAGCTTTATACAATGCTTTCTTCTGTACACTGCTCATCCAAAGAGAGAGGAAGGAGGGTGTGGGGCGTCAAAAGGTGGGGATGCTCCAGAGAGGTTTAAATGAAGGGGAAGAGGAGTTATTAGATTTTAAATGCATAACACTTTAATAACAGTGACACTCAAAGTCCACAGGGCAGATAAGCACCGAGGCGCAGGTGCTGCTGTGCTTGCACAGCCGGGAGGGGTGGTGGGGCCAGCATCTCCTTCGGCCCCGAGCTGGGCACTGCCAATGGGACGGGGCTGAGCACCGGGGCTGCAGGATGGGCGCCAAACTACCCCACTGCCCACAAACACATCGGTGCCATCAGAGGGGATTCATAGCAGGGCTAAGCCAAAAGCTGAAAAAGGTTTTTGCTTGTGGCAATCCCTCCATGCAAGGAAAGCATAGTGGGAACGCATAGTGAGGGGGGGGGCGGCGGGGTTTGGTCTCTTCTGCCAATAACGGGTGATAGGAAAGAGGAAACAGCCTCAAGTTGCACCAGGGGAGGTTTAGATTCGATATTAGGACATACTTCTTCACCAAAAGTGTTGTCAAGCATTGGAACAGGCTGCCCAGGGAAGTGGCGGAGTCGCCATCCCTGGAGGTGTTTAAAAGACGGGCAGACGTGGTGCTGAGGGACATGGGGTAGTGGTAACTTGGCAGTGCCAGGTTAACAGTTGGACTCGATGATCTTAAAGGTCCTTTCCAACCAAAATAGTCCATGATTCTATGAAACCTAACCCCAAGGGTAAGGCAGGATAATATTGACTAACCTAGGTTTTAATAGATGCTTCTCTCCTATAAGAATTCCTTTAAGAATTTAATAGATGTTTCTCTCCTTTAGTGTTATAACACTGTTTATACTGCAAAAAGTTGGGTTACCTTCTTTCAGGCGCAGTTGCCTACTTCCGCTGTGGAAGTGTTAAGTTATACTTTTCACTACTCTTAATATAAAGGCTCTTGAAAGAATCTTAAATGGAAGGTCAACTTTGATGCAGTGCCTTTTAAATGAATAAGACAACGTTGACTGGATATTTAACCTGTGATTGAACAACAAAATGGAAGAATAAAATGATAAATCACTTACTATAGTCAAAATAACAAATGTTTCCACAACAGCTGATTTAGCAGACTGGTGTTATCCTCTTTCTCTGCAGAGGGAGGACACTTTCTCCTGACCGCCCCTCATTTCTAGCAATGCAACCATGCAGCCGTTAAATGATTTACTTACAGATGTTGTTTGCAAAAAAGGACCCAAATTGTAAGAAATTGTGTTTTTCCAAACCTAATGCTGACTTTTCAGAAACAACAGGTGGCTTTTCTGGGGTTTGTGATTGGAAGTTTTCTGTCTCTCACTTTAAAATGTAATCCAGTCAGGCCACATGTTCTCCATGGGAAATCTAATATTTTAAAACAAGCCTTTTTTTTTTTTTTTTTTTCCCTTGTGCTGTATTCCCACTGCAAATGTGGGGGTAAAATTAAAGCTCTAAAGAGAAAATAGTGAAGTCCACTGGCCAGGTTAAAAACGTGAACACAAATCCCCATTAAACCCCCCTCCCTCTGACTTCTGTTAATTCTTCATCAGCCAGCGATCCTTTGTTTTGTCCGTTGAGAAACCGAATCATCTCCACTGAAGGTACCTGCAGGCCAGAAGCAAGAAAGGGGATAATTTCCAAATCCGTGGATGCGGCTGGGAGAGCGCAGCTTGCCTCGCCTTCTACGGCAGCCACGGCGCATCCCGTCCCCTCCGTTATCTGCTGGAGCAGCAGCCTGCCCGGGTGTGCACACCGCGTTGTGATGCAGCTGTGATGAGCGCTTGATTAGCATTAATTGCAACAGAAACAATGAGGTGACAAATGGTACACGGCGCTGGCTGGGCCAGGGCTGCCCACCTGGGAGGAGCAGCTCAGCGACCTGCAGCCTGCTCGCGTTTGCTCAGATAACGGTTGTGCTTGTGCCAACAGGCAGCCTAACGTAAATAACTACCCCTCCCTGAGCGCTCAGAAGTCCTGACACAGAAATTGTCCAAGGGGGTCTGAGTGTGAAAAACACCCTTTCTCACCAACAAAAAATGAAGGTGAGGAGAAAGGCTGAGTGGCAACAGGCTGGGGCTCTGTCGGAGCAGCCCCGTGAAGAGCAGGCGCTGCTAAAGCACCCAGCGGCAGGAGCTCACTGCACAGGCTGTCTCATTTGACATATAACTCCTTTTTCTTTTTTTTTTTTTTTTCTGCAGGGATTATATTAAAGAGGCCACCTACAGAAATGTGACGTCCATTCCATCAAATTATTACAGCAGGTGTTAAGTGCTACCTGGAACATTTTAGGAACCTTTCTATAGGGGAAAAAAACAAGAAAAATATCAACGGCCATAAACCTCTCTTCTGTGTCATCAAAATATGTCTTTAAATAGTTCACAGCCATGTAAGAATAATTAATATCATAACTTTGGGGGATTTTGGTTAAAAGGGCCATGTTTTTCCTCACCATACCTGAGACGCATGAAAGTTGGAGGCTGAGCTTTATTGCCCCAGGCATCCTTTCTGCAGAAAGCTGAGAAGCATTAGAAGTGAGAATGTGAGTTTAAGTGAACGCTGGGGTGATGGTCTCCATTTGAGCAGAGGTGATGACCCCTGCAGACGACGGTGCAGGAGAATTGATTTTCACCCTCCCCGAAGCTCCAGGCACCGCCCGTCCCAGCTGCAGCAGTGCCAGTTTGAATGCTGATGGCTCTTGCTTGGTTTGGGCTTATCATCTGCAGATGCAGGAAACTCCCTAGGGCAAGAGTTATTTCATTCTGTGCTCTGGCCTGTTCAGGAGAACCACTGTATTTCTGTATTTCACTTAATGTCTCACTCCAGTTATGTCTGCCCTCCAGCGAGGAGTCCTCTCTTGCATTCCTTTTTTTGTTGTTGTTTTATTTTCCTTTTCTAGACGTATGCCCAGGAAATTTAGTTAAATATTCACATTTGTAAGTTCTGTAACTTTGGTCTCTTCCAGCTGTAATTTCTTACTAGTCCTCTTAGTCATCTCTCAAAAACTGGAGGCTGCTTTTTTTCCCCAGTGGATTTCTGTCAATTTTGCAATATTGTTTTTAAGTATTAAGAATGGGAGCATTTGAACACACCCAACATACTGTACCGAGTGATTTCATTGAGCAGTATTTCTTCTAGAACGCAAAGGTCTACCTGTATTCTTGCTTAACTTGAGGCAGTGCCCACGTCTGAGCTCTCCCATGGGACAGCCCTCATTGCTATGCCAAGACGGACAAAAGCTCTGCTACCAGCCCCAAAACTTCGCGCTCTGCTGGGAGAGCAATAAGCAATAATGGCATTAGTATAAATTATAATACAATAATTAGCTTGGGGGACAGGCAGGGTTTAAGGAATGTAGTTTAATTGCTGGCTTAGATGTCACGATGCACCTTGTGTATGGAAAAGAAACGTATTCCCTGAAAAACTGCAGTGTGAAGCGAGTACCTGTCGTGCCTGCAGCACGGCTCTCCTGCGTGCGCCGCAGGGAGACCAGAGCCCTTCTGTGGGAGGGGAAACTGCTGATACCCCTCTCACCTGAACCCAGAAAACATTTCCGTCGTTATTTCTCTATGACAATGCTTGTTTACCTTCCGGTTGATGCTCAGGGATGGGGTTTTGCAGCTAGTTTCTTTAACACATTTAAAATCCTTTACTGTCTCTAGTCTCCATCTAAGTCTACTCTTAGCTTTGACCCTGCCAGGCTGTTCAAACCTCATTAACTGATCTATCCTTCCTATGCAAAGTAAATCATTTTGGTTTTCAAATTCCTCTAGTGTTAGAGCAGCGTGGGCTCCAGTAGCACATTGTGTGACACTGCTCGGGTTTCTGCGGCAAGCCATATACTTTAGTATTATAGCCCAAATAAAACCCAGCCCTGTGTGAAGCACACCAGATCTTTGATATTATATTTATTAGATTGACAGTGTCTGGTATTGGGCAACAAAAGGGGCTCCAGAATTTGAACTTTCATGCCAGTGATCCAGATTGCGGCTTCCAGGACTCCAGGAATATTTCAAGAAAAGAGTGATTACTAAGCTCTGACTGACTCATGCCACAGGGTCGTAATTTATTTAATCTGATCCATCTTTGGCATGGCATGGCATGAGGGTCTCACCACGCCCTTAATCCCAGCCATGCGTTCCTTACTTGGAGCTGGCTCTGGCATGGGGGCTGTCCTCGGGTGAGCTGAGCAGCTTGCACGTCCCCCTGGAAACTCCACGGGTTGTGAGGTTAGTTCTCTGTCCCATCAACACCTGGCCACTGAGACTGAGCTCGACTTCAAGGCACTCTCCAGTACTTAGCAATGGAAAATGGAGGTGGTGTTGATAGGATGCTGGTCCCTGGCCTGGGCCAAGCACAGCTTGAACGCTTGGCTCCTCCTGTACAGACCTCCATCCCTACTGGCACAGATAGGTGATTTTTCTGGGAAAGCATCATAAGCTTAGGCTGAAATTAAATGCCTTGAAAGTGGCATGAAGGCATGTATAATAATGTAATTTATATATACGCTATATAATAGACCTTCCTTATGAATGGCTCATGGTTCACTATAATCTTAAAGATAGTTGTGTCAACATGCCCCAAAATTTTGAGACTGCTATCCATGTTTAAACGTGACAGGTTTGCACCCACACAGGACAGATTCTTGCCCATAAAGCCCACAGTAATACATGACTTGCCCTACTATTTCTCCTTTTATTTGTAATATTACCTAATGTTGTATTTTCTTGTCTATTGTTAGAATTCCTACTTCTATAGATTCATTTTTTGGGGGAAAATTTCTTCCAGCACAGCTCACCGCTCCTTTTTACACCTGCATCTTCAGCCATACAGCAGTGCTGTTGTAACTGTGCTGGGTCCTTGCACTTTTGCTGAAATAGTGCTCTCTTATCTGCCCTTTCGGCATGTTAATTAAGATTTTGCAGTGTTCTTCCAGGCAGATAGCTGTTCTCACTTTTGGCCTCTTCTTTCACAGAGAAAAAGATCTTTTCTTATAACTGTCACCTGTGTTGTTCAGATGAGCTTTAAATTGGCAGGTGAGGAGAGAAAATTGCCAAATGCTGCAAAGGTGGGAAGAGCAAGACAGAAAATCTGGAGGATTAGTGGGATCCTGGTAAAATTCTAGATGTGCAGTCAGGAGCTCAGGCCTTTCACAAGGCGGAGAAGGGACATGGAGACAGAGGAAAAAAAAAACCTTAATTTTCTTTGAAGTTGTGACTTCACCCGAGAGGTTGTGGGAGAAGTTCGGAGGGTTTTGGGCGATTCATTGGAGCAGGGTTTGCTCCAGTGTAGACAAGGAACGTAAAACTGACGTGGCTGATAATAGAAACCAAATCAGAAAAGATTTTAATGACCAAATGACACTGCCTCGACATCATGCAGTGAGTGCCAGGGAATTTTCCCTGCTAATTCCTATGCGCTGCCTATAAGCACACCTTTTTCAGAGAGTAGTCCCAGCCTTGTTGTAAAGACTTCAGGTATCAGAGACTCTACAAGACCCTGAGTAAAAGCAGCCTGATGTTTAAACACCTCCGCAGTGGAAGCCCTTCTCGCATTGCTGGCCGCGTTGTGTCTACCCAACAACTCACAAATCGTGCCCAGGTCTCAAGAAAACTACTTCTCTCCTTGAAAGGCAGGTTTTCCGAACCTACAGTCATGGTGGCAGCCCTTTTCTGAACAACTTCTTGTTTTTCACGGTTTAATATCAGAATTGACCTTATTAATACTGCTTATGATAATAAAATTCCCCTCTACTCTTCTTTTCTGTTTATTATTCTAACAACAGGGGAGGCCGTATGTCACACTGGGAGCAGTAAACGGTGTCCAAGCCAGCCGTGACTACCAAGCGCTCTACCTTGTTTTATCTGGCTGACTTGCCCTTGTCCTTTTGCCAGAAATAATTTTGCTTTCTTCCACATTATTGGTAAAATACTGAAGAAAATTGGTCCAACATCAGGCCTCTGCAATAAAGACAAAGCTTACGTTGCACAGTGATTTTGCATTTAAACTGACTGCCAGATGGATATTTTAAAATACATTTGGTATATGATGCAATGATTTGAATATAATAAATACAATTTAAGATAGAATTTGTAATAAAATGGAACATCAATAATAAAATATTGTAAAATTTAGAAATTCATAAAATTTTTGTTTAATTCAACTATTTTATTACCAAAACTCAATAAACAACAAAAAATAAATTGCACAATATTAATATTAACCAAATTAATAATAAAAATATTATTAACACTAACACATCAAATTAATAATAACTAATATTAGCACCTACAGCACACACACCACCACTCCCCCTCACTCTCATACGGCCCCGTGCAGGTCCTGCCGTCTGCAGCCCACACCAGGGCAGCATCAGGAGCGGCGCTCCAGCCTGCCCGGCCCGGCAGGGTAAGGGCATGAAGATTTTCTCTTTCAGGTACAGTCAGTTAATTGAACTGGATTTGAAAAGCGCTCTCTGTGCCTGATGTGCATGGAGCCCGGTCAGAGGTCTGTGCTGTGAGGTGGGGAACTGCATTTGGAAGGTTCTCTCAGTGATGAAGCTGGTTTAGAAATTCCATTGCAAATTTTGAATTCCAGATTTCCTATTGAGTTCCAATGTATTTATTTGTTTACTTATTTACACACACGCACACCTAAACACACACGTACACAGAGACGATGACTCCAGAGAAGGGTAGGCGCATGCTGAGCAGCCGAAGCTGTGTAAGCAGAGTGGTGCATGGGCCGACAGAAGGAACCCGGAGGACGCACACGGAATGACCCGAAGCAAGCAAACTGTCACGGCGTGTATGGAAACTGCACTACGCTGCACAGGAGATGCCAAGGGAGGAACCAGTCTCTGAAGGCTCTCTTCAGGGAAAGGCCAGAGACGTTCATGCAAACTAAGCTAACTAAATCAATCACAGCAGGGCTGCTCAAGAAGGTGCTGTCTGGCAGTTGCTGGATGTTTGCAATCCTTAAGCCCAGCCCTGGTGAGAGTGAAAAAAGCTTGTTTTGAGGATTGAGTCACCAGGAAGGTGCTGAGACCCAAACTTTGTGGGGCAATGAAAGCGCTGCCATGGGATGGTGAGGACAAGCCACAGCTTTCCCTCCTGGCACCTTTGGTACGGGAGCTATCGCCGGACATTTACAATTTTTGAGCCTGGCTCTGGTGAGCTTGAGAAATGTTGTTTTGGGGATTAAGTCAGCAGGCAATCATGGAGCTCCAAGCATGCGCTCCCCTCTTCCATTAAGCAGGTACGGTTTAATGGAGTAGAGACTTTGTCCATTGCTGTACTTGCAGTGCCAACAAAGTGCAAACATTTACTATTTATTATTGCATTACAGCACAAAAAGACTCAAACTCCCTGTGCAGAGGCTATGGAGATGCTGAAAGCTGTCGCAGTTCCATCCTCGTCCTTCAGACCTGGTAAAGCACATCTACGCCATAGTGACTTTAACACAGTGCTCACCTTCCGCGGTGCTGTCTCCTCTCAGCTCCATTCTCAGCAAAGACTAAACCGTCCCGAAGCTGAGCACTGCGTGTGCACCAGGAGTCAGGGACATCACCTAGGTGCAGCCCCAAGGTGCCATCTGTGCTGTGCTGCGTTGCACAGCGCATCCGTGCAGCCTTGAGGGGGTGATGCAACTGCCTACTGCAGTCCTGGGGGGCCGGCAGAGCATGGCCGTGGCCCCGATTGCTGCACTGGTGCCTGCTGCTTAATTATCTCAGGCACCCGAGACACTGGTGTCCTTGGCTCTCTGTAGCTTTCTCTGGGAGCAGACGGTTTTGCCCAGAGCTCACATGTGGGCTGGCAGGAGGGAGGTCTCTCTCAGGACTGGGGCTGGTGGGGTCCTGGGCTCATTCCAGCCTGCCTTATGCTGGAAATGTTGCTGGGTCAAAAGGTGGTGAACTCAGATTTCTCAAAGAGTCACAGAATGGTTTAGGTTGGAAGGAACCTTAAAGACCCTCTAGTTCCAATCCCCCTGCCCTGGGCAGGGACACCTCCAACCAGACCAGCTTACTCCAAACCCCGTCCAACCTGGCCTTGAACACCTCCAGGGATGGGGCAGCCACAGCTCCCCCAGGCAACCTGTTCCTGTGCCTCGAGGCTGAGGACACCCTTGGTCCCTCTGCAAGGACCCATCCTGGGGTGGGGTGGACTCGCTCCTGGGTACTTGGGTGCTCTTGCAACTGTGAAACTGCCACAGGGTCAGGGGACTGCTCTGTGGGCATCGGCTTCACAGGGACCTGGAGTCTTTTTTTTGAAAAGACTAACAAAAGAATGAACCGTACTTACAAAACTGGGATATTTTCCTATTTTCACTCTGAAAGTCTGTTCCTTGCAGCAGTTAATTAGGTGCCCTGACACAGGTTTTGCACAGGGATATGTGCAAGGAAGTCACTGCTGGTTCGGCTTCGCCATGTCCAGGCGGGCAGACTTCAGACACAGCAAACCGCAGAAGTGCCCTGCTGATAACAAGCTCCCTAACAAGCTTCTGACGTCAATCCCGTGGGAGCATCTCCTACGTTGCTGTCCGACTGCCTGCAGACCGGGGTCCAGGCGCCTTCCAGAGGTGTGGGGGATGGTCATGGAGGAAATGGCTTCATTAGGGATAAAGGACCACAGAGGGTGGCTGGTGCCTGGGGTGATCAGGCACGGTCTTTTTGGATGTGCAAGGACACTGTGTACATCTCACAGCAAGGCAGCTGCCCCCTTGCTGTCCTGGCGTGGTGCAACAGCCGTTTCCCTGCAGGACAGTGGGTGTGGAGGAGAGCAGACATCATCCTTCAGCCTCCATTTCACTGCCTCAACCTGAGTCTGGAGCAGGATTAAAGCAAAACATCACATGCAGGTTTGGAAACTTAGGCTGGAATATATGCTTTCCAACCTCTCAATGCTCTGACAGCTGGGTGCTTCCTGGGGAGGAGCGGCTGGTAATTAGATGTTAGGTAACATTTGGGGGAGTTTGTTTTTCAGATTTTTTTTAAGCTACCGCAGTTAAAAATAAATAAATACTGAAGGGCAATTTTAGCAGCATGATTCTAATTTGTTTAATCAGATTATGTTGTTTTCTTCTCTGCTGCCTTCTAATTTGGATATATGAAAATGAAATTAATATTAAATTCTCATATTTATTCAGACTTAATGAGATGACTGGAATCGTTTGCCAGCACTTAGTTGTCTTTTAAATGTGGCTAAACATTACTTCCTGAAAGTCTTTCATAATGACTTTATTACCATCTGAAGTTTAGGAAAATGACCCAAAATATCCCTTTTGTTCCTAATTATTTCAGAATCGTGACATCAGCAGTTAATATAGATAAGTATTAAACAAGATTGAACAGGGTTAAAGAGCAGTATAAGGAGCAGTGTTAAAAAAATAAAATTGCTGCTACATATCATAGCAAGGAAAGAAAAAAACCTTGCTTTACCCAGAGCTTGGCTGCAGATGGTGTGGAAGCAGTTCAGCCTGCCCATGGACTAACTCCCCGTCCTTTCCCGGTGCTTCCCTGCCCCAGGCTGCAGCACCTCTCCTGCCCCCGCAGCCTGCCCTGCCTGCAGCCCAGCCCCGGGCAGGGCAGAGCTCCCCGGGAACCGCTCCCAGTCTTCTGCTTCCCAGGCTGTGCCGTAGGCTGTGTCCTGTCCCTCCATCACAGGTAGCATCACTGTGGGGACAAGAGTGCAGGGCTGGGAGTTGCCATGATGGGACAGCCCTGACTATCAACCTCTCCTCCAGCACCATTGCTGAATGCTTCTCACTCACACAGAACCACAGAATCATCTAGGTTGGAAGGAAACTTTAAGATGATCGAGTCCAACCATCAGCCTAACACTGCCAAGTCCACAACTAACCTGTGTCCCTCAGCATCACGTCTACACGTCTTTTAAATACCTCCAGGGATGACGACTCCACCACTGCCCTGGGCAGCCCATTCCAGTGCTTGACAACCTTTTCCGTGAAGAATTTTTTCCTCATATCCATCCTAAACCTTCCTTGATGCAACTTGAGGCCATTTCCCCTTGTGCTATTGCCTGTTCCTTAGGAGCAGAGACCAACCCCCACCTCACTACACCCTCCTTTCAGGGAGCTGTAGAGAGCGATAAGGTCTCCTCTCAGCCTCCTTTTCTCCAGGCTGAACACACCCAGGTCCCTCAACCACTCTTCACAAGGCTTGTGCTCCAGACCCCTCACCAGCTCCATTGGTCTTCTTTGGACGTATTCCAGCACCTCAATGCCTTTCATGGATCAGCTCTGGGGCTGCAGAGCAGATGGCAGGACTTCGTCCTCCCTGGCAGGCACCCTCCCCACCAAGCAGGAGAGCACGGTGCTGCCTTGCTCCCCTTTTCTCACATTGACCCTTTTCCCAGGTGAGTTCTTAAGACCCTGAGGCACCAGGACCCGCTCCTGTGCGGCACGTGGTCCTTGTCTCCATCAGCCCCTTTGGCAACCTGGCACAGGTTTGGAGCATGCAGAGAGACCATTTAAACTCTCTAAAGATGCAATTATCTTGAAAGTGTCTTTTGTGTTGGACACAAGAGTTTTCTATTTTCCTTTTCCACATTGAAACCGGAGTACCTGGCAAGGCAAAGCTATCCAGGCAGCGGAAATTCTTGTTCCTGGAAGTCGGACAAAACAGAGAGAAGGGGAAAGTCATTAAAGCAGTTTGCACATTGCAAAATTAAAGCGTACCTGCTGGTAACAACTGTGTTTGAATTTGGCCAACTGCTTTAGACTAAGTGATAACCAAATTATACCTGCTTCAGGCTGTTGCAAATTCTGCTAGTAGGGGGTAGGCTGTAATGGATTAGCTCACATCCCATTCTGCGTGCATCATTAGGTGGTCTGAGTTCTCCAGTGCTGATTTCATCTCTCTGCAATGCAGCCCTGAATCAGGAGAGAAAGGTGCTGGGTTTTCTTCAAATGATTCACTCTGCTGTCACATTTCCTTTCCTCTTGTTCTTACGTGTTTAACGCTGGCAATACGTAGCCATAAACAGCAGGTTTATAGCTGCGATCAAACAGAGTCTTCCCACTGGGAAAAAATATTCCAAAACTTCAAGGGTTGAGCTCTGCCCTCCCAGGCATGTCCCTGCCTCAATGATTTCATTGCAAATGGACATATGGAGCCAGAGCCCAGGCTGGTACATCCAGATTTATGTGAAACACTACACATCATCCTCCAGTTTCAGCCCGAGAGATGCGGATCTTGGCACAGAGCGTCCTGAAGCAGAAGGTGGTGGTGAGTGACAGCTTGATGCATTCCCATCATGGGCTGCTTCTGCACATCGGCTCGATTTGGAGGAAGATTTGTTGGTTAACTCTGGGTATATTGTACCACTCTGCAGACACACTGTGGTAATTATTTTGGGTATTCAACAGACTTTTTCTTTTTGAAATCACTGAGTAGTGCTTTACCTGATTATCTTCATTGTGAATCCAGCCTTGTCTATATGATAAGATTTCCCACTCAATCAACACATGCCTCTAACTTGTAATTATCTTTGGAAATGTTTTCATAATGTGCAACCCTTAACCTTTTTTATATGTTGATTTACTGCCTCTGAATTAAACCCTGATGTTCAATTTCCTGGTGTTGTTATTAACATCTCCTGCTAGAGAAAATAATTTAACTAAAATTTCATGGGAAAATGAATCAAAATATGGTGATATTTACATGCGGCCTTTTAATCATTTCAAACATAGAGAAGGTTTTGATTTAAATTTACAGTAATATTACTTCAATTGTTCTTGGTATTATCCTCAGCCATAATTAGGAATATCCACGTAATTAACAGACTTGCAGTTCCTTCCATGAGCAGTAAATACATAAGATATAAAATAATAACAAATGCTGTTTCATATAGCAGGTTTTTGCAACATTGTAGTAACAAGGCATTTGGATCAGCATCCTTTGTCTTTCATTTGGAGTCACAAGCAGCGATAAAGGAGCGCGCCACCTGAATGCCTTGTGGCCCTCAGCAGCATGCAGGATGCCAGTACACATCCTACCCCCAAGGCTGGAGACTTTCCTCTTCAGGTTGTTCCTCGGCATAAATACAGATTTGTGAGACATTGAACCCCAACAGGTGTATGTGGTTCTGTAGGCTAACATTTACACACCTAAAATATGCAACATTTACACACATAAAATATTCAACGGGAAAGAGGTGTTGGGGGCTGAAGGCACCAAAGGGCATTGCTGGCCCTGATCCTGGTCCCCTGGGACCTCCACCCCCACCCCTGTGCACAGGAGAAGGGTATTTTTCTCATCAAGAAGACCCTTCTTGCAAGTAGGTAACTGTCCTGTGAGTGATATTGAAATCTGATACTTTTCCATTCAATTGCCTTCTCAATTGGCGTTCTTTGCCCATCAGCATTGCTCCCTGATGAGGCCTATCAGGTAAGAATCTATCTATCCATTTATCCATCTCCTGGGTCTGCTGTGCATTTAGAGTTTGAGTGCTGCTCTCTGTGTGTAGTCAATGTAAACTCATCTGGTAGGGCTTCATAAAAAGTGAAACATGCTCAGCTCATCCAAATCTCAATCAGCTTTCATCATCGCTGCACCAGAATGCTAAAACGGAGCCGGCGTAGGGCCCAGTATCTATCAAAGCAGATTTGGATGGATGACCCTCATTTTACCATATATGAATCTAATAAAAAAAATGTTGTTATACTTTAACACATTATCTGTCATGATAATGAAGTTTTATTTACCATTTCCAAGAACATTTTCACTTTTAGAGATATTATCGGAACACGCAGATCAGCTGAATCACTGGCGCTCAATGAAAGCTGCCAAGCAGCAAAGAAAAGTCTCTGGTGTGGACATCCGTGTGTTGGGATACACTGTTCCTCCAGATCCATTGTGCTATGGGTTTGTTGGTTTATTTTTTTTTCTGCTATGCAGTAGAGCCTGCTGAAGGTTCAGAGAGGTGGCTGAAAGCTGTCCTTGTGCACTTCGCGCACGTCCTCGTCTACACCCCGTGACTCCTCTGCGCCATGCCCTCCCCAGGACGTGTCTCTGACCTCCCGATCCCTGTGCCCCAGGGCAGGGTCCCCACTGCGCTGCTTCTGGGTACCCCCACAGCATTTCTCTTCCCCGGCAAGAGCTTCTCCCTCTCCAAACCCATCTTCTGGGGCAGTACCAGCAGGAGCATGCAGTCCAGATAACTGGGGCTGCTACTTTCCAGTGAGACTTCTTACTGGGGTCTGCACATTCCCCAGCCAGTAGACTGGTTTTTGTTCCAATCCATGCCTTCGCTTTCCTGCCATCCTTCTCTGGCTTCTCCTCTCCTCCACCACCGGTTCCCACTCTTTCTCTGCTTAAGACATCTAGTAGTTCATATGACAAGTTTGCCTTAACTCTGTTTTGGGCCCTTTAGGATGTGCTTTTTCTGTTGCATCTCCCTTCCTCCCCCGGTGTTTCTCTACCGTTTTCCCAGTTGCAGCCTCCAACTTCATTTGCTCCATCTCATTTTAAAATAACCCACTGAGGTTTGTGTTTACACAGCACCTAACATAACGCACCATCCCCTGGACAACCTCCAGATGGTACTGCGATGCAAGTATATGGTCATAACCTGTTATACCCCTAATGGTTGCAATACTATTCAACAATTTATCCTAAGACACAATTTACTCCTCTTCTTCTTCCTAGTAATCTGCTGACACGCTGATCCATAAAACTTATGAGAAATATTTATAAAGGTGACAGCCTTGACATAGAGAATTAAATCACAATACGAGAATGTGCCAATTTAGTAGCTTATGAAGTTCAAGTAAAAAAAACCACAAAAACAGATGAAGAACTGTCACAGCTGAGAAAAACAAGCATATGAGAAAAAATTAAAGCTACAGATTTCCTATATATGACAAAGACAGAAAGAGGATAAATTTGTGTCAGGTGACAGGTAGGCAAGAAGTGAGTGGTAAGCATCATGTTATAATATCTTATACATGAGCAATCCTTACTGCAACAGCTGTTGTTTAGGAAGGGAGAAGTGCTTCTGTTGTAGTACAGAAAATAAATGATGAAACAGCAAAAACAATGCACCAGAGGCACATCTTTTTCCTTTTTTTTTTTTTTTTTTTTTTTNGGGAAAAGATAGGCACAGCAAAGTGCCTGTCTCGCATTTGCAATGGGTCTGTGCTCTCCTACCACCTTTAATTGCACAGACCTTCTGCTGTGGTGAACAAGATTCATCCTGGTAGTGCTGTGGCAGAACAGCTTTTAAAAAGAGCCTTTTAGCAAAACAGACACTGGTATGACAGACTTAAAATCAGCAATGTAATATCCCCTGATGGCAGTGGAAAATTCACAGTGGCCTTCAGCATTATCTTTTATCCTAGCTCCTCTACTTTCTCCTGCAGCTGAGGTACTGTCTCAGGTTTCCATGATTTTAAACTGATTTTATTCAGAGTTCCATATACAACAGACCAGAGAGTCTGAAGCACACTGTCACTCGTGTGAGAATAAAGAATAAGGACTGACAACATATTTGAGGGTATGTGTTTCCAGTGAGAGGTTTCCCATCAGTTACCCACACTGAGAGGTATAAGGGAACAAATGTCTCTCTGGTTTAATACTCTGTTTTCTAGTGATGATGCAGATAAAAGGGCTGCGAATACTTCAAAGATGGAAAAATGGTTATCACAATGTCAAGGAAGTGTACAAGGTGAGGATATTTCCACAATACATTATCTTTTTCTTTTTAAGAAAAAAAAGTAATTAAGTGATTGCATCGTGTCAGGGCTTGCAGCCCTTCCCATGCTGTTTAGCACCAGCCTCCCACCCCTCCTTCCCCAGTACAAGTTTGTAACTCAGTGATCAAGTTATTGTTGGTGGTGAGAACCTGATTTAACATCCCTTGGAGAGGAAGCTCCAAGCAGATAACAGTGATGGCAGTCTCTGCTGCAGAGGCTTTCCCATGGGTGGTGAAGCACAGGGCAAACTCCTGCTGGCTGGTGCACCTTGTCCTGCAGGGCAGGGCAGGAGCTCAGCATTCAGTGCCATGCTTGTAGGGAACAGGTCTGAACTCTTTTTTTTCTGTGTGTTTTGTTTTTTCAAATAAAGCCACTCTCAGTTCGGAGTTGTTTTTTAACTCTGTGAATGATTTTAGAACGGGTATGCTACTCCCATGCTGCCCTTTCCCCTGTAAAAGAGCCGATGTGGATGGGCCTTAAATGCAAACAAGGTTACATGTGTGACCAGCTCTGTCTTCGGTTAAAACTGAGACATTTGGCAATTCCAAGAGGCAATTTCTTATCCAGTACCTGGCAGTCTAAAAGACAGGGAAAACTTTTAAGCTAGTTTAGAAGTGTATCATTACCACTTAGGAATGTCATCTTGTTGTCCTTATGTGTCTATGGAAAAATAATGCAATGAAATAATTGAAACTAAGAAAATTAAGAAACCTATTTTTTACTGGGTTGCAGCCTATGGGAAATAGTGTGCCTTCACCAACTCTGGAAGAAAAGTCGGGAGGGCACAACAATCTACTTGTGTATACAGCTCTCCACGTGGCAATGGAAAAGGTGATGAAGAGTAAAGTAAACCTACAGCAACAAACCATCAGTGGCAACCATGTCTGGCACTGAGAAATTAGGAAATGTCAGATTTGTAGTTCTCTATTAATCCTATCCCCCCCCCCCCTTAATATTGTTTCAATGGGTCTGGTCCAAAATTTGTTTAAATCAGACTTTTAATCAATTTCAATTTTAACAATTACTTATTCATCCTCTATTTTCTCCATATAACTCCATTTCAGGGGCAGAAATAGGCCTCTGACTCCAGGACTCCAAAATGTTAATTCATACTCTGAAATTCTGAAGCATTAAAACTATTAAAATGTGCAGGCCAAGGAGTCAACTGGGGGCAAACAGAAGTGGTGAAAATTGCAGGCAGAAGAACAGAATTTGTCGGTTTTTAATCAGCTGAAGAGGTGTGGTTAACAGTAAACATGAGCCAGTCTTAACAACAGAGCCTGCTGTTTCAGTGACTAGAGTGAGTCTGACCAACAATTAGCATCTTCTTCAGTTTTTCACCATCTTTTTTCCCTGTGTTTGCCAAAATCCTGGTGGAGATGATTGCGGCAAAGGCTTTCCCCGCATGCCACAGTATAAACCTGTGGCGAGATAGACAAGTATGTGGAAGGGTTAAGGGAACACGGCAAAGCAAATCAATGTTAAGAGAGAGCTGGACTGATTTAAAGCTCTCTCTCACCCAGCTCGTTCCCAGCAGTGTGATCTCAGGTTGCAGCTGCACCATGTCGGGGCCGGCCTCGAGCACGGGCAGCCAAATTCTGCGTGCTCGAGGTCCTGACAGCTCTTTGTTCAGGTCCATAAAGCAAGCAGATCCCAATCCTCATATTCTCTTTGCTTATTTTCTGCTCTTTGCTCTTGTTTTGTCTTGTGGATACAAAAGTGGTATAGTCCCTATTACCTGTTTTGCTCTATTGTGTTCAGGGGATGACAGCTGTATCTATCAGAGTCCTCTGGTTTTGGTCCGGAGCCTTTCCAAAATTACAGGGAGTTTTTTTTTGCTGGCACCAGGCAATGTCTACCAGCTGTCTGGTAGGATGAAGTTCCTTTGACCCAAGGTAGGTGCTCAATTTGCACCCAAATTCCCATAGACTTACAGGGAACAAGTTTGCTACCCTATAAGCAACTAATTCCTACTTTTAATACCCTTTTCCCTTTCTAAATATCAAGGACGTTCTCCCCCTTGCGGTTTTGAGACGGCTTCTGGAGTAATTCTGATAGGAAATAATGAGGAATTGTGCAGTTCTAAAAGTGACCTGGTGGCAGGAGGTGTCAGCTCCCTACATCACAAAACGCGAGGTGATCAGCAGGGCACGTCTGTTATGCTGTGCAATGGCCATTCCACCCAGCGGCTGTACAGAAAAGGGATGAATTTCTGGGGTGCTTGGAAAGGATGAGCCAACTGCTGCTATAAAGCCACAGGATGGACCATCCCTGCGGCATCGCTCTGTGTGAGAGCAGCAG
The DNA here is from genome assembly GCA_013398815.1 of Ibidorhyncha struthersii. NCBI lineage: Eukaryota > Metazoa > Chordata > Aves > Charadriiformes > Charadriidae > Ibidorhyncha > Ibidorhyncha struthersii. The sequence continues at coordinate 790,033 of VZSZ01009518.1, forward strand.
GAGGCAGATGAGCAGTTTCCTCTCTAACTCTCTTTTTGCCCATACTGATGGCGATGAACCAGTGCAGAGCAAAGGTACTGACCAGCGCTTGCTATTCTTTAGACACAGGTTAGGAGCCAGCTGTGCTCTGCAGTATTTTTGTCCTGGTACTGAACATCGTGGACTGTAATTGTGTAGGCAGTAGTGTTCGTTTGGGAAGGCTGGGAAAGCCCAATTAATGTACTCACCAGGTTCCTATAAAATGCAGTTGCATTTGCTGGAATTGCAAGGAAATAAATAGTTTTGTTCTGTAACAGAGGAGCTGTCCCCATGTTGGCTCTGCGTATACCAGCTGGTACGGATGTAGTTGCTAACAAACTGTACAGAGGATTTAGGGAAATATTTACAATATCCATCCAAGAATGAAATGTAAGGCTGGTATATGTTTAGTGCCAGACTCAACTGCCTATTGTGTGTGAGCACAGTTAACAGAAATAAAGGGCATCCTCCCAAGCTTGCTGATCCATTAACCACTGAATATTAGATAATATAAGAAGGGAACAAACAAATGGAACAGCCTAATTCACTTGTGTGTAGGGGTGGTTAAAAGGTGGCAGTTGGTTCCTCCAGCAGCATATTGGTCCAATACACCAGTTTTGCTTGTGCTACATCACAGATACCATGTTTAATGTGCTGAAGAGATGCAGCATGTACTTCAGATGTGTTTTGTTTGCTTACTGCTTCAACCCCTTGGAGTCTTACAGATTAAATCATTAGATTGCTAACAAAAGGGTGCATTTTAAAAGAGAAACAAAAGTTCTGGATGATTCTGCAAGTTTTTATTTATATTATTGATTTGCACAAAGGTAACATTCTTCATGGGTTGCTAATTGGGGTCTTTTATTCCCAAACCTCCTACGCAACCTTTGTACCACATCACAGTCCAGGAAGGACACACAGGGGAAGTATTTCTGTAACATCAGTAGCCCCGGGTGCTCACCTGCCAGCTCAGCACCTCCGCATCCATGCAGGACACGGTGCCAGGGCGGCATCCGAGCCCCCTCCTTAGCCTGCAGCACTGACACCAGCCTCTGCCACCAACCAGCACGTGAGAACAACAGCAGGTTGAATGTGGCATATGGATTTAAATACATGCTATAAAACCCATGGAACGCCAAACTCATGTCACCTTGTACACCATATTAGTTTTATCTGCAAAATTTTCATGACAGTACAGTAGCTTGCACCGAAATAGAAAGGTTGCGAGTTGAAAACCACTGGAGGGTTTGACACGTGGGCACTGCTTCAGTGTTTTTAAGCGCACTGTCTCCCAACGAGAAGCTGTTAGACTGATCAATGGCAGCTCACTGAGCCAGCGGCCCCCTTACCCCCACCCACCCCCTGCCTGGCCAGTGCCCGCGGTGCCTCTGTGCACACAAAAATGGGGCAACCAGGAGTGCTGAAGGTGCTGAAGTGTTGAAGGTGCTCCTCTGGCTGGCACAGGAGTCTGAAGGCAATTTGAACTGGAGAGAAAACCAAAGAGTCTGAGACTGGAAACTCTGCTTCTGCACTACTATTATTGGGGTTTTGTTTTGTTTTGTTTTAATAAATAATCTAAATGTACTAAAAGTTGTTTGATGATTTCATGTGATAGAAATATGTCTGTTGAGGCTAATTTTGGCAGAAGAAAGAATGTAAACTAGCTGTGAACACATTTGTTGGTTATACGTGAAAGTTTGCAGCTGTTTCTGGTAGCTGGGTTTCTGACTTTCTGGAAAACTCTTTCACTGGAAACTCATTTGTGTATGAAACCTGATTATTTCTTGGAATAGACTCTCTGACAGAGTGTACTGAAATAAGTGACCTCAAAGATTCCTAAACATTGTGCTTCAGGAGATAATATTTCCATTTTTCTCAGTGTTACACATGATGAAGAGTGGTATGTACATGCAGTCCTTTATTAGTCACCAAGTGAAAATAAGAAACTGGAAAAGGATAGAAAATTTGGAAGCACTCTCCTGGTTGCAGTAGTGCTCCACTTGGCTCACTTTCATAACTGGGTCTAAATAATAGTGCACCCTGTACCTGTGTTTGACAACACTATCTTCGTCCCCAGAACTGCAAATAAATAACTATGCAAATGTTCAAACCGGTCCCCAAGGGACGATTTTCTCTCTCTGTCTCTTATGTCGTCTCAGAGCATTTGCAGGTGTAGTAAGGCAGCAGCTCCCCAGGCACATCTTCTAGTCCCCAGCATCTCCTTCAGCATGCCAAACTCCTGCGAAGCGCAGGAGCTCCTTCCCTACACCAGCCAGCCCCCCGCTGCCCGGGGCAGGGAGGGGAATTGCAGCCCCTCCTGGCACAGGGTGCTGGGCAGCAACATCTGTCTGGGCACGGGAGGCTGGGCTGAAGCTGTCTCTCAGAAACACAACAAGCCTTCACCTCGCTCGCTTGTTCACGGCACACTCCAGGAAGAAGGGTTTGGCCCCGGTGGCTGTGGACCCCCTCACCAGAAGCCAGAAAAGGTGTATCTGCATGTCATTGCTGAGCCGTGGTCTGCTTCCTTACCAGAATAACAACCTTCATCCATGACGCGCCGCAGCTTGATGTGGTTCACCTGGATCTCAGTGAGCCTCAGAGCATGTTGCTGGAGCCGGCATATGTGTGGCATGTGGGTTATAGCCTCAGGGCAGGTGGATTCATCGTCTGCAAGGATTCATCCATTAAATTAACAGCTGGGAATGGCAAACAGAAATGGGAGAAAGGGAAGACTTGCAGTGATTTTATTTTCAGCTTCTTATTGGGGCAGTCTTAATGCCCTTGCGGGCCAGCCTCTGCTGTCACTGCTCATCTCTCCCTGCTCTGGAGGTGAATAAAGACTCGTTTTCCCAGTACCGTCAAGCAGTGCATCTCTGAGCTGTCTCTGTGACCCCAAACTTTACGTGCCCTGCCCATGCGTTAAAATAATCCCTGCCTGCAGGGGTGCGCAATCCACTGCCCCTGGACACCTCCGGGAGACGTCCTGCTGGCCACCAAGGAAGGAGCGAGAGAAGCAGTTTCCGTGGTTTAATTTACTATGGTGAGTGCATTCCAGTTCTAGCAATATAGTGCTGACTTCATATTTGGAAAAAAACATGCAACGTGGAAGCTGAAAGAACAGATAATGCTAATGGCAGCAGTAACATTCCCACAAACTACTCTAAGAAGTGATTATGTTGGAAAAAAAGTGACAAGAACAAGAGCAAGACTCCTGAAAAGGAGCAAGTTCAGTGTTTTAAGCTTTAAAGCACCCAAAGAGATGTTGTAGCAAAAGAAAACTTAGAGGACATAGGGAAGTACAAGACGCAACATACTCCTAGGGCAAAGGATGTGTTTTAAAGAGCAGCAGATGTTTTCCTGCAGTAATAATGATGGAAAAATAATTTAAGAGAAAAACAAGATTCTGAACAAGGGAATAAACAGTGAAAACAAGAGAGATAATTAAAAAGCCATTGGAACTAGTAATGCCATCAATAAGTAAAGTAATTTGTCCTGCGAGGAACAAGGAGTTGGACTCAATGATCCTTATGGGTCCCTTCCAGCTTGGGAGATTCCATGATTCTATGATTCCAATACTTGGAAACCAGTGAGGCACTTGGAGAGCCTATAGGTGTTCCAAATGCCTGTTGGCTAATACAGGTATAGAAAGATGCGGTACCGGCGGCATTGTCTGTAGCTTGTACACAAACAAACAGACACTGTGCAGTACAGAAAGCACATTTGCAAGCACATTCTCTCCCACCAGAAAAGAACCAGGCAAGAATGAACTCAGCTTCAGATCACTTTGTAAAATATTCAGAGGTTTATTATCACAAACATGATAATGGCTGATGATGAACTGCTATTACCAAGACATACAATGTCAAATCACCTAATAGGCATCCTCACTGAAACCTCCAGTGAATTATGTCCATCCTGTTTGATGCTTTAACTACAGCTGATCCAGACAAAAGCGCACAGGAGAGGAAGGAAGAAGATGCATTCTGAGCATAACAGCTTGGTGGCACAATATCCCTGAAGAGTTAAATAAGCAAAAGTGCCCAAGGACATAAACCTTCCTCAGAGTCTAAGAACAGACGATCACACTGAGTGGTTTGCCGCAGATCAGGCTCATTACTGAGTCAGGTTTGCTGCTGGCCTCTCCTGTTCAGAGCAACCGGTGCTCTAGAGCCCCTGGCCCACTCTGGTGCTCTCCAAGCTCAGCTTTGCTGGGTGTGAAGCCTCATAAGGATCTGTTAAATAAGGGCTGCCATGGAGACTTGCATAGGAAACAAGTAACCCCAGCCTAGAGATGCAGCTTATGACATTGAGGCCAAAAGTCGGGGTGGGACCAGCGCAACGCAGTTTTCTGGGCGTGCCGACATGCAGAACAGCTTTCTGTCTATTTTGCTTATGCTCCACAGACAGAAAATGCATCACAGGTTCCACGGGATTTCCTGCTGATGGTTGCTTGACATGTTTTTTAAAAACATTTTAATCCAATTTCTAGATGGTTAGAATTGAAGATTTTGTGATTACTATTAATTTATATTATAGTCATTCTGTCATTTGCCACTTTTGAAAGGAAGAAAAAAGCCCTTGTTGACTGCTTCGCTACCGATCCAATTTGCCTATTAAGAGACTAACAATCTTGATATGTAGACACTTAGCAGATGTAAAAATCTTATGATTCACAAATTAATGCGGGAGTGTTAACAAAGAGCATCATACTTTATCCAGGCACTTATTGTTTTAGGTTCTGCAGTTTACCCGATCTTTATGATAAAAATCTTTCTAGTCAAAACAAGCGGGTAAAAGTAAATGAAGTTTAAAGCATTATTACATTTTCTATTCATCTTGCATGATGAGTGTTCCGGGAAGAAAATTGAACAGTTCTTTACAGTTTCAGGGAAAGTGGTGTATTGTGTGAGAATATGGTAAACTTGAATAGGAGTTAAATTGACTGTTTACGCCAGCTTTGTGTTCCCACTGAATTGTGAATATTCTGCTCCATTCCAGTGTGAACGTAACTTCTCCCAACCATGTTTAAAATTACATATTCATTCTATTTTACAAGTAATCCACATTGAAATTGTATTTCAGAAGATAAATGAGAACATGAGATACAATTTAACATTGATGCATAATGAAATAAGACTCTACCACATCTTTAGTGGCTCCTGATTCACTGAGAGCAGATTTAGGAATTACATTGCTTTTTGGTCTCAAAGATACTTGGAAATTGCTTAAATCCAGAAAGGATTTGCCAAGTAACTAGGAAGAAATATGGACTTCTGCATTAAGATTATTCCTATTTGACGGTTACAATACAGCTGCAATTCACATGTTGAGCTCTGAGCAACAATTCAGAAAGCAGATGTCTAAAAAATCATTTAATCTGAGTCTATTTTAAAAGTTTCTAGGAAATGGACTCCAGGGAAGAGATTTTGCATTGGCAGGAGGATGTATTGCATGACCTAATATATATTTCCACTTCTAATTCCTCTGTTTCTTTTATATGAAGTGATGCAGTTATTAAAAAAGGAGTTGGAACTTGATATGGATTTCAAACTCATGAACGTCTTGAGGAACTGGGCAGACGTACATGAAGATGTTCTGGGTCTTTCTGGGATGGAGTTAATTTTCTTCAGAACAGCTCATGTGGTACTGTGGTTTAGATTTGTGGCCAAAACAATGCTGATAACACACTGATCCGCGGGCAAAAGGGAGGAAGGGTCATCGGCGTAAGTTAGCTAAGAGGACTGGCGGATGATGATTAATTGCCAGGTAATGAGCAATATGCAAAGTGCAACAGCTTGAAGTGTTCAGAGGGTAACAGTATTATGATAAACTCATGAGTACTTTGGGACTTTTGGCAAGAAAACTTTCATTACATGAACAGAGAAAAAGTCCCAGACAACTGCTATGCCAGAATTATGATGAACTCTTTACTTATTGGTTAAAACCCCTCATTTAGATATGTGTCTTGCATAGAGCACTCTATCTTTACAAAGAGAAGAGAATGGATGAGGAAAAAAATCTGCATAGTCAAGACAAGGCTTCTGGCAGAAGCCTCTGCTGGCTTCTCTGTCATTGCTTTGCTCGTGGACACATGCGTACCACACAGCAGAAAGACACCTCAGACAACTTCTAAACCGATTTGCAATGATCAGGAAAGTTTGGCTGGACAGAAAAATAAAACTCAGGACTGACCTAACAACCATTTCCTGAGAATGTAGGCCAGTGCTACAACACTTCAGGTTTACCCTTGCAATGCTGAGACCAGGAATTCAACTTTAATTTTGTGTTCTCTTAGATACGGTCCTGTCTGGACAGCGCGTTGCCACAAGAACATCTGCAGATGTCCCACTATGTTACCACAGAGCCGCTTAGTTGTGTCCAGTCCTGTGGCAGACGATGCTGAAGTTTTGCAAGCAGGTGCAAATATAAGGCTCACCACCAACTCCCAATAAACTGTGTGAGCTGATTCAGCATCCAACATAGACGCTATTGTCAGTGGAAGCTCCCTCTTTTAGGTTTCCTTCAGTTCTGATGACACAAAACCAGAGTGCAGCAAATGGAAAAAGCAAGGGACAAATCTTACTTTTATCTTATAACTGATGACAAGAAAAAACATCCACCAGTTTGCCACAGCACAGCTACTGCCTCTAGCACAGACCTGCTGCTGGTGTACTGCTTCTCCTTATTCTTTCCAGGATAACAACTGTGTCCTTGTAAATCCTGCCTCCCCACACCAAGGAAGGGAGAAAGGGACCTTTGATGTTTTGGAAGTTCTGGGAGGAATACCTGGCCAAGGAAGCTCTTGGTCACAGGGGGCAAGCTGCAAGTGAAAGTTCACTGTACATATGGACTCCTGGAAATAGGGGTCTTGGACAGATGGACCTTCAGTTTGACCCACTGTAATAGCTCCAATGTTTTGCATCTCCAATGCACTCTCACAAGAAAGTTTCTTTCTCTGACTTCCAGAGTGGAAGCATCAGAGCATCTCATGGCCTTCAGCTCTTTCAGATCACAGCTGTCAGTGCCCAACTGCACATATAAGCCAGGCGCCACAGCCACAATCACAGAGGCGGTTTGGGACAGCAAAGACTTGATCCCAAGATCTAACAAACCCTCTGGCCCAGTGAGTGTTTCTTCATTTCATGTGAGATGGAGTAAATTTAGCAGCAAGACTTGAGACAGGTTCATGAAGCAATGTCTCCTGAACTCCAGGTCAGGGCAATTCCCTGAAGGTGGATGTTTTCATTCTGAGTCAAGCAACGAGAAGACATGACGTGGATATGAGGCTTCTGGAGATACACTAATTTTTCAGAGATGCCTTAGTCCTTCTGAATCTGCCACTGAGCTTTTATTAAATGGAAAATTAGTTAAATTTCTTACAGGTGGAATGTTTGAGTTTGAATTCAGTCAATATTGCCAAATATTCTGAATACTCAATTTTGAGGTCAAAACATAATTTTTATATAATTTATTAAAGTTACTTGTGGGTTGGTGACCAAAGTGGAATATCATTGCTAGCATCTTATTGCTAATGTCCAGCTGCTCTGTGCTGCTCTCCTGACAGTGAGAGGACATGCATGCTCTTTAACTGGTCAGTCAATCTGCTGGAGTGGAGCACATCAGCACCACCATCCTGCTTAATCAGATCCTGCAACAACACTGACACAGAGCAGACCCCAAATCCTTTATTCATGAGAAGCTGTGATTGAATTTTGCCTGAGGGATGAGTGAGGACAGCAGCTGGTGGGTAGATAATGACACGTATACTCATGACTTATGAGCACAGTTCTGGTAAAATAAGCAGAAGAACATTTTTCTAACATGACCACAAATAATAATACTTTTTTTCAGCACATAGTGAGATGTGGCTTCAGTCCCAGTGACTGGAAATGTTCCCACTACCTAATAAATGAGAAGAGGTAGCATCACTCTTACTGTTGTCAAAATTAATGTAAAGCTACATTGGAGCTTACTGTCACTTTCCTTCCCTCCTCGCTCCTGTCTGTCTCGGAGGAGCAGTGAAAGTCCTAATGCCAGGTCAGCCGTACTCGTTGCATGGCTTGGTGCATTTCTGGAAAGCGCTCTGGCACTGCAGTGATAAATGTGCTATGAGAAGTGATACGGTGCAGAGTAGAAAGCGCTATTATTGCTTTATTTTGTATGACACCCATACTGTGGTTGCACTCATAACCTTTGCAACTGAAAATTGAACACCACTATAGAAAGACAGATGAAAAAAGGAGGAGAAGAGAATTACAGTGGAGTTGTACAGCTGTGACTGAGGTTCTAACCCAGTAACTAAGTCAATATTTTAAATAGTGCGTCAGAAGGCAAGTCATAGGATTGGTATGTGCAAAACTAAAAAGTATTTATGGTTCTGTCGCCAAGAGAGAGAGGTTTCAGACATAAGTATAGAGAAGCTATTACAGGGATGGGAAGACAGTGGCAAAACGCTGCTTATCAGTGCACCAAGTGCCACAGTCTTTCAGGCTGAGTAAGTACAATTAATGCTGTCGGGGAGCATGACCTGCCACTTCCCCGGCATGTGACAGGACCTGGGGGANGTGCCGTGCACAGTGAGGGACACTCGCATCCTCCTTCCCAGGAGAAGGGATGTTTATGGTCATGGAGCCAGACTGCAGTTTATGCCAAAGCACTTTATAGTGCAGACTGCAACCAACAGGGCATATAGAATCATAGAATCGTTTAGGTTGGAAAAGACCTTTAAGATGATTGAGTCCAACTGGGGTAGCCATCCTTCCAGCCCTACCTCGCCTGCGGCAGAGGGGACGCGGATGTCACCCTGCAGTAGGTGGGTGAGCGGCACACCCAAGGGTCCGTGCGCCCCCGAGACCCCGCGGTGCCAAGGCAGCTGGGAGGTGCTGGGCGAGGAGAAGCACTGCCTCCCCTCCCAGTTGCTGCTCACCCTGCCAGAGATTAAACCCCGCGACCAGGAGCTCTGCCGCCTCACAGAGCCCAAGAAGTGCTGCCTTTTTACCAGAACAGCAAGATACTACACGGGCCACACTGGCATCAAAAACCTTTCCTTTTCATGCCCTGCCCAAACTGTTTTTTTTCCCCGAAGCGTAGGTGTTGCAAAAGTTCACATGAGCCTTTTTTTTTTTCTGAATAGCGGCTGCTTTACAATGTTATCTTCTTTTTTTTTTTTATTCTGCATCTGATTTTTGCTTAGACTCTCATGCTGTAACTTTTTAAAATGTCATTTCTGGCATTGCATGTTGGATTGAAAATGTTATTAAAATTTAAATACATTTCACATGCGCATGGACATTTATTATCAGACAGGAAGGAAAACCTTTTCTTGGAAGTTTATACAAGTTATGAACTTCACATTTGTATTTAATAGCTTACTAGCGTTGTGAGAACACATTCTAAATATGAAAAATAAAAAATATTTCTAAAGGCATTATATAACCTTCTGGATTTATCTTCCTCCATTTACTCCTTTGCTCTGAGGGTCTATTAAGGTGGCAGCAATCTTGTCCTCAAGACAACATGTCATTTGTTATATCTGTATTCTGCTGCCTTCCTTTAAATGGGCTCAGAAGATCCACAAATGGGAAAAAACAAATAAAAAAAAATCAAACCATTAAAACAACAACCCAGAAACAGTGGTTGATCTCACAGTGATTTTTTTGCCCTGGCTTAGTCCCCCGCTCAGGCGCCAGCTATTCTCCTGAAGTAACCTCCCTCGCTTTGCTGCCGTGCTCCCCAGCACAGCACTTGGGAGGACCGGCCAGGGTCCCTCTCACGTCCCCGCAGCGAGGACAGCCCTTCTTCCCCGCTGCACATGAAGCTGGGGATTTGGTCTTGCACCTTTGGAACACCAGGAAGGACTGGGTGGACGCAGCCTTTGAGCTTCATCCAGCAAAGCTCTCTTCAACTTCTGCGCAACGTGGGTACGAGCAGCCTCTCTGTACTTCATCCTTTTTGCCTGCTCAGCAGTTTTTCAGCTTCCTCCACTTCTTGCCTTTGCATCTGAGTCTTGGGTGGCTACATGACTCCTTCTGCACAAGCCATCAGCACCAGGATGACGCAAATGGAGACTTTGGCACTTATAACTCTGTTCTACCTCACTTGTACCCAACAAGCAGCTTGGAACGATCTTTAGACCGCTGATGAGCTTCAATCATAATGGTTTGTAACTGATTAATGAGATTTTAGATTTGATGTAGCACAATGTATCAAAGCTTTATGCAGATAAATTACAGAACCTGCAGTGTGCCTTATTACAGGATAGGAACATGTCCAACTCGAGCTTATGCCTAGTGGCTTAACACAGATGTGGACCAGTATAACAGGAGCTCATCACTCTCCTGGCAGCAGCTATGACACTCCCTAATTAATTACAAAACCTGTGGAGGCACAGGTACAGCACAGGACATACACTGGGCTGAGAAAGAAGCTCTGTCAGCACGGTCATTGCTGAAAGCAAAATGGATATTTGCCATGAGTCTGAACTTCACATTAAGGATTGTTTCCTGTGAAAACATTTTAAGATAGTTCTTTCAACAACAGGATGCAGTTAAAAGGTAAAATCAACAGGTTTTCTGGCAAGCCATGAAAGGAGAGGATCTGTGCAACCTGGATGGCACATCAGAATCGGGCTGCATTTTTCTCTCCAGTCCTAATTATTTTCTTCTTCTTATGCAAAAATGAAATGTAAGTTCTAACGTAAATTCACCATTTGTGAGGCTGTCTCTGTCCACTGAAAAGCTAGCAAGTGTTGATGAGTCGGTATTTACACAGCCCAGTAAGAAGAGGGACCAGACGCTCCACCTCTGCCAGGATGTGCAGGAGCAGGGAGTGAAGGAGGATTTCTGTGTGGGCAAAGAAGAAGCCATGACTCCTGCGGGTCGGTGCGGTGCACAGCGCTGCTGCTCAACTTGGACTTGGGGGTCCATCGGCACTGTCCATGCTGACTGCATGGGGTGGGTGTATCTCCTCCCAGGAGCAGGAGCAGTGGTGCGGAGGCACGGTGACACCCTCCCACCGCCTGTGCTGCCTGCCAGGGCTCCGCAGCACCAGGCAGACCCTGCCCCGGTGCTCGGGCAAGCCAGCCCGAAAGGGGAAAAGATGGGAAATTGGGAACTCAGACACAAGCCTTCCCAGGCAGCAGTGATGGGAGGGGGAGAGAAAAGGTAGTACATTGCTGGTATGACAGTTTTCCAGGAAGTTTCACCAAAATCGGCATTGTTTCTGGTGTGGAGCTGCTGCTGCAGGTCTGCTGTTCCACAGAGCCCACAAAAGCTGCTCCTCCGAGCAGCATCCCGCAGGACCTCCGCAGGGGTGCACGCGCCCCGTGGCATCAGCCAGGCACAGGAATTAAAGCCGTGATAGTGAGCTCCTGTGGGAAGCACCATCATAGCACCAGTTATGTGCCCATTTTGGAAACTCTTCTATTGCTTCAGCAAGCATCAGAAAAGCTAGTCCTTTCCTCTGTTTTTCTTTATATTCACTATCAAGAAGTCTGTTTCAACAAGACATCCGTCCTCCTTCATGAGAACACACCATCCCCACCGCTGCCTGTAATCCATCATAAACAGGGGATGTGCTTCAACTGGAGCACTGCCTGGAGGAAAGAAGTTGCTCACCGGTTGCCAGAGGCAGCCGACTGCAGGGTGGTGTTGATGGGGCTCCAGCCCCTGCTCTCACACAGCCATTCCAGCACCAGGTATAGCTTATTATTAATTTCCCTTTCCATAAATCGTGATTGATTTAGTCACAGAAGATACAGAACTTCCTCCTCTTCTTCCCGTAAGCCACTGCTCCCTGGTACTTGCACTCTGATCTCAATCAGCTGCATCTTTGGAATCGATAATATAGGTCATGGCGTGTAAGCACAGAAAACTTTCCCTGCCACGTCGACACAGAGCCAGTCATCATCGTTATTACTGTCAAACCACGGCCCAGCAAGCCGGTGCAGTGTTTTCCCACAGAGCCTCAGCTCCTACCAGATTGCGTTTTTCCCATTACCTGCCCCATCATTTTTGTAGCGTTTCTCAGAGTTACATTCAGTGTTTGATTTATTCTCTGTTCGTTTAATAACAAATGATTATGTGTCTTCTACCTGTGATTTATAACAATGAATCACCTTCTCCCTGAAAATTCTTGCATGGCGTGTGCAGCCCTCCACATTTATGAGTCTGAAATGTTATTCTGCACTTGGCAGGCCAGCTCAGATCGTCAACACACAGCCGCGGACGTCAGAAAACCCAGCAAGAGAATAAGTAAATGATGTGGACCTTGCTAATCAGGGAGTCTGCCAGAGGACCTGAGGTGACCGGGTGAATCAGCATCAGCAACGTGATAACTGATCCGTACTTCTAGAAGATACAGTTTGCATTCAAAAACCTTTGAATCTTCTCCCCTCTTTGCACCAGTGCATTCGCAGTCCTGTGCTCTGCTTTGTCCCAGGCAGCACAGAGACCTTCTCTGCACACCTAACCCAAGGAACGCTGCTCCTGGCTCGGTTAGAGCAGGATCCCCAAGGAAGCTCACGCAGGGTGTTGCTCGGTATCGGCACTTGCAGGTGTCTCAGAGGAACCGCTCTTTACCAAAGCCTGTAAAGAAGACTTTTAGAGCGTTTTCTGCCCTAGGACCCAGAACTGCAACAAGGAGGCTGCTGCCAAGTTCTCCTGCAGTTTTAGAAAATCTCCTTTAAAATCAAAGGGACAGATCCAGGTGCTTATGGAGGCACCTTGTCCTGTTTTGGAGATCCCAGGGCACACAAGGTGTGGGGCTGGCAGATCTGCAGAGACGGGGGGATGCCTGCCCTGTGGAGGGGTAGCTGGCGGCACTGCGGGTGCTGCAGGGCTTCACCGTGCCATCAATACCTATCTTTAGGCACCTCACTCCCATCCTCTGGATGCTTTTAAACCATAATAAAGTTACTTTTGTCAGAGTGTGTATCCCTCTGTAGGACCTTACCATAGAAATATCTTCATCGAGCTAATTGACTAAATGTAAGCACTTTATTTTTATCCCATTATGATTTTTTTAATATTGTAAGTATTGGAAAGAGTTTGCATCACTTTTCTATATTCTTTTCCTTCAGATATTGATAATTGTTATTTCTCTTTTGAAGAGAGTACTTAAGGTTATTTGTTGCATCTCCTTTTGAACAGTACTCTCAAGCCCCTTTAAGTATTCACCATTCAAATCCAGCACTTTTACAATATGTGGAAATAAAATAAAAGCCAACACAGTTCAAGAAACCAAGACTAGGAAGATATATTTAAAAGCTGGTTATTTGTTTTCATCAGTAGTGAGGAGTTTCCAAGTAGTTTTTAAGTGTAGCCCCCTACATAGCATAGATTAAAGCCTTTCTCACCAGGTCCAAAGCTGTGGGGAAAGGGCATCCTTTGTAAGGGTTTGTAAGGAAAAGCACAGACGCCAGGAAGCGAGCACTGGAAGACGACCTCTTCCCCATGTCTCAAAAGTGGGTTTCTGGAAGTAAAGGATAATCCAGGATGAATTTATTTTAAAAATCCATAATGCTGAGAGGATTTTTCTCAGTATCTCAGTAATTAAAAAATGTTGCTCCCTTCAGTTTTGGGTCTCTCATTTGCAATGGCACAGGCTGGGAAGGGAGCTCTGGACCGGGTCCAGGGTCTCCCTCTCCGGCACAGCCTGAGACGGATGGTGTCGATGTGGCGGCTGAGGCTGACTGCCCCCCGCGCCCCTCCCCACGCTTTGCAATCACAGCTCGCTGCTGAGGATGGAATTTTCTTGGCTGGGCAGAAAGCAACACGACATGTGGATTCTGAAGTCGGGTGAAGGAGGGGACCCCTGCCAGCATGGCTGGCGGTGGGTCGGCGCGGGCAGAGGTGATGGGCTTCATTTCCCTGTGCCAGCACATCAGGCTTGGTGAGCAGAGCCTGTGCAAGGAAGCTGTAGCCGAGGATCCTGAAGCAGCATGCACTGCGAGGTTTTGGGGATGTACCTTTTGGCAAAGCTGATTGACTGCAGCCAGGTCAAAAATAATGAACTGGGAGCAGGTCTGGATCTCCTCCTGTCTCCTGTGGATTCTCTTATAGCCTTGCTGTTCAGCTGCTCGTGTGAAACAGCTGTGGACCATGTAATGCACATTACTCATAAATTTACACAGGAATCAGAAATGAGCTTTCTCATCCTAAGATTTTGGACCCACTTTAAGATGGATGGGGGATTGGTTATGCCAGACCTGATCATTTTCTTGCCCAAAACTGCCACTCTCTGAGTGGGGACGGGTGCAATGGCATGCACCCCCAGGGAGAGGAAGGGGGGCGAGAGCAGGTGGGAGGTAAGGAGTGAGGCCGGCACTGCCCTTGCCGGTTGCCCGGGATGCGGAGAGGTGGCCGGAGCCGGGAGACGAGCTCTGACCCCCTGTGCTCGCTGCTGGTCCCAGCACAGAGGCAGTGGATATCCCCAAGCATTCCGGGGGGGCAGGAGCAGTCATTTGTGCAGTGAGCTGAAGGCAGGGGTTCGGCACCGGTGCTGGATGGGGTTTTCCACACGGATCAGCCAGATGCTGCCACGCGACGTGTGTGAGGCTGACGGCCCGGGGCCAGAGGTGCCAGTGGGGCTGCGCTGCGGCTGTGGGTACAGTGATGGTCTAGCTCTCACGCAGCCTTCCCCTGAAGCACGTTTTCGCTGGTAGCCCTGCAATGAGGCTAACACAGATATGAGCTAACCCTGGAATTTTGGCACAGGGACCAAATGGTTTGATTACATCAATGCAGACCTTTTTTCCGGTATCCTTGTGCTGTACCTACTGGGGCTGCATCTTCTGCTTGCATGGGCTTACTACAGATGATTTCTAACCTGTGTTGTCTCCGTATAAAAATGTGGTAGCTTTTACAGTAAATACAGCTAGAGACCTTGTTTCTGGAAGCCTGGCACTGCCGGGCAAACAGCAGCAAGAGCAAACACAGCACCTGCCTGGATAATCGCACTGCCCAGGGGCAGATCAGCGTGGGCATTGGCGACCAACCTCTTGCTGGTCTGGTGCTCCCCTCTGGCGAGAGCCACGTGTGGCTGCACTGTGCAAGGTGCAAAGTCTCGATGCTTTCTGAGTGCGTACCTTTGCTTCCATCACACGGCCTTCTAACAGCGGAGCCCTGCCTCCCGGATGCCCCGCAGCTGCAGGAAGCAGAGCTATAAATCCTGTCTTCCCTTTTCTCAAGCAACAGGAACATTAATGCATGCCTAAAATGCATAATGCATCAGCTTTATTCCAACTGATAAATAAAGGCACAGTTGTTAGAGATTCAAGTTGCTTTTTTTTTTTTTTTCTCCTGGCTTGAAGCTTTAGAAGAGTATTCGAAAAGTGTGTTTAATCCATCCAGCACATAGTCTCAAGAGAATCAAGGCTTCGGCTTTAATTCTGTGCTGATGCTTGCCTGAGCCTATAAGCACTAAGACTTCTGATGCAGCCCAGAGACAGGAGCTTTGATATTTGAAAAGTGTTTGCATTACGAACCAGGGATAAAATGATTAATCAGTGCCACACACCCAAGGCAGAACAAGCCATGCCATGTACCAGGATGACCCTTTGTGAGCCGAGATGCTCACTCCCAAGCCCCATGAGCGTGTTGGTGCGGGAGGCAGGGCTCCCGGCCAGCGGCGGGGCTGGCACACCAGCCCTGCTTCCTCCAGCAATTCTCCTGCATGATGCTGTGCTTCTATGAAGTTGCACACTGAATGGCGTCCATTCTTTCATCTCGGGAAAATACAAACATCTGGGGAATAGTTAATTACTGGAACTGGTAATTAATTAGCTCTATGTATTGTTTTTCATTTTGGGTGGAACTCAGATGATAAATGGCATGTTTGAACCTACAAATCCATTACAACTAATAGAATTGTAAAAGCTTTTTCTCTCTAGCTATTATTCTGTACTGAATGGCCTACTCACGAACAACACATAAACGTAATTTATTTTCACCACGGTGGCAACTTTTACTATTGCAACAGTCACGAGTATCCAGGCTTCTTATTACAGCATCCTTTTTTATTTATATTTAATTTTATTTGTAAGCTAGTTATTATGCTCCCTATGTTCTTTGGAAAAAAAATGCCATCCTAAATCACATTTTATTTGAGGATTTTTAGCAGCTATTTTAATTAGAATTTCTCAGTGCAAATATCTGCAGGCTGATGGTTCTTGCATCACCTTGCCAGGTACCGTCATCAGCAAGAAGGGACAGGTTCAAGTATACTTGGACTATGCTCAAAATTAGCAAGAACTCCATGGGATGACAGAGAGGGTAACTCAAAGGAAGAGAAATGAAATTTGGATAGGAAAATACAGTGACGGTGTAGGGAAAAAACATGATTATAGCAAAGAGCCAACACAGAAGAGGAAGAAAGGTGAAATGCTTATACTGTAGGGCTTTGGGACATGAGACACTATGACCCTCTGGGAAAGGCTCTCATAGACTGCAGCTTAAATCCACTCATTGTGGTATTAAACATTTTCATTATATGGGCCAGTTCCCCAGCCCATTAAAAAAAACATCATGTTATCATTAGCAATTTCCCCTGAATGTTATTATCAACAGTTTTTCCTACAACTTCCTGGAGAAGACTGAAGTAAAGTTACACTCCCTCTTCCCTATAAATTGAAGCTGTTGTGTTTATTACCCAAGTCACACTGGATTAATTTCTTGTCATATCTCATTAGAAATTCACCTTTAAACAGGGTTTGTTGTTTCCCTTGACTCATTTTCAATGTTCTAGATTTATGCAATCCTGTTCCTGCTTTATTTTTGTTTTCAGACTAAAAAGACTCGTATACTCAAATATGACCTGCTAATTCCACAGAATCATAAACATCCATGAAAAATGCCAAATATCCTTGCTGGGTTGATTTTTGAACACTTTAACACTGGTTAGCATAGGCTTAGGTACTGTGGCTCCCGCTTGTGGCTCTCTAAGAGGATAAAATGAATTCTCTTCAGTCACTGTTTTTACGGCTGGCATCATGGTCTAACAATGCTCCACCTCCCAAGCCCCTGCACAAAGAAATATGTGAAAATCTCAGGTAGAACAATTCCTGAAATATGAGAAAGACGATGCAAAATGGATAAAAATACAGAAAAAAAAATGGTTTTGTGATGTTGGAGATTGCACTTCAGAAGGAAATACAAGGCTGAGAGTGGGTGAGATGTATGTTCTGGGGACAAAAGATAAATGCTGCAGCATGGTGGCTGCAGGCATTGACATTCAAGGCAGACACCTCGCTCTGCTCCAGAGCCGAGGTCACACACTGAACCCTTCCAGCAGCACAACGCCCGCCCTATTAACCTTCTCCCTCTTCTAAGAAATGCCACTTGCAATTGAAATTCAGAGGCAAGATGACATATCACCTGTTATTCCTTAGTGTCCTGGAAATGTGTTTGCATCAAAGATCAAGTATTCCATGGTAAAATTATTTTTTAGATATATTGTTTCCCTGAGGATTATTTAGACCAGAGGCTTTTAATGGAAACATATTTATAATAACAAAAAACGTCTGCTAGTTTTCCCATTGTAGAGGAAAGGGAAAGAAAGAAAAAAGATGCTGAAACATTAAAAGAAAGATGTGCACATCGATTTCTTGGTCTGGAAGATAACTACAGTCACACAGATTAGAAGGAAGAATACCTAGCTTTATTTTTAGGAAGCCCACACTGACAAGCTGATCCTGAGAATCCATTTTGGGGGAATTACATTACCTTACTTCTACATTACATCTTCTTACGTTACATCATTTTACTTCTATGGAGGCAAATGAACATAAGGAGGTGGCTAATTCACGTTCTGACCTGAACTCGGGGCTAATCGCTCTGAAGAAAAATGGCTAACATCGAAATTGGTCAAAGACCATCTCCTGTGCACCAGCACACTTGGCAGATTGAGCTGGAGGTTTGTTTGCTGGACCTGGCGTGGCAAATTCGGGGCCCCTGCTCCTTCTGCCTGTGGGCTTTCTGAAGTGGGGGCAACGTGGACATGGCGAGCCCAGCACAGGGGGGACGAGCTGCCGTGACTGGGCTGGAAGGAGAGGAAGGTGGGACGCAGCAGCCCAGACTGGGATAACGAAATAAGATGAAAAATCATCCCCTGGCAGCGCTGTTGAGAGCAAAGGCAGCAGCACTCCAACTCCAGCACCCCTCCCACCACTCACCACTGCCCTTCGCAATGCTGGGGCCGTTCCTGTGTTTGGTTAACACCTGTTAACGAATTCACAAAAAATCCTATTCACAAAAAAATAGCAGTAAAGCTACAGAAGCAGGAAAACAAGGACTTCTTTTTCCTTGAAGAGGTATACCTGGAGGAGAGGGAAATTCACTCAGCTCCTCAGTCCACCCTTGAGGCTTTTTTGAAAATACTCAGCCAGAAAGGCTGAGCTGGGGAGCAGCTCCTCTTTCACTGGCTGAGGAGCTTAGTCCCACACCAAGCTGAGCCCGGGTTTCAGACAAGCACCAGGTGGGTTGTGCCGAGGGTTTGGGGTGGGGGGTCTGGAGGTGTTCATAGAGGGGTGCAGTCTCACTGGTGGTGGGATGCAGCTGTGCACATCAGCAGCTGTCAGGTTTGTTTGTGAACCCTGCTGTCACACCATGGTTCCAGCCAGCATGGAATGGCGGGAGCGTAGAATCATAGAATCACACAATGGTTTAGGGTAGAAGGGACCTTGAAGATCATCCAGTTCCAACCCCCCTGCCCTGGGCAGGGACACCTCCCACCAGCCCAGGTTGCTCCAAGCCCCGTCCAACCTGGCCTTGAACACCTCCAGGGATGGGGCAGCCACAGCTTCTCAGGGCAACCTGGGCCAGGGGCTCACCACCCGCACAGCCAACAATTTCTTCACAATACCTCATCTCAATCTCCCTTGTTCCAGTGTAAAACCATTCTCCCTCGCCCCATGGCTCCCCTCCCTGACCAAGAGTCCCTCCCCAGCTCTCCTGGAGCCCCTTTAGGCACTGGAAGGGGCTCTGAGGTCTCCCCGGAGCCTTCTCTTCTCCAGGCTGAACCCCCCCAACTCTCCCAGCCTGTCCTCCCGGCAGAGGGGCTCCAGCCCTCGCAGCATCTCCGGGGCCTCCTCTGGCCCCACTCCAACAGGTCCATCTCCTTCTTGGGCTGATGGCTCCAAAGCTGGACACAGTACTGCAGGAGGGGACTCTCTTTGGCCCAGCCTGGCTCAGAGGGACAGCCCGTGTGTCCCCGAGCAGCAGGCTGGCAGTAGTGACCACGGCGCGCAGCCTGCGACAGAGCTGTGCTACCCTGCGGGTTTGCTGCCTCTGCCTGCTGGCTCAAGCCACAGGCTGGGACCCCCGGCGGCACAGACCCCGCTGCCGGGCAGTGCTCTGACCGTGGGTGCTCGAGGAAAGCCCAGCATGGCACCGGCACGGCTGTGGTCCTCCCCAGGTCTGGGGGGAATGTGGCCACTGCAGCTCCGGGGACTGGCGGGCTGCGCTATGGTCCCCCAACTCACTGAGCCGGCAGCTTCTGGAGTGACAAGCGCATGAACCAGGGTCCAAAAATCACCTGCCTCCCTCCTATTTGATTGCCATTAGCATTCAGTTTACCCCCATGTAGAAGGCACTCATTAAAGAGTAATTAGTTGGGTCAGAGGAGCTGTAGAGCAAGGTAAGCATTACCAGGCCAGGCATCTCACTTCTGATAGCTATTATAAGGCTGCTGCAAAGTACAGCTGAGCAAAAACAATGTTAGCCAAATGTTTAAAGAATGGAAACACATTCAGATTAATCATAGCTTTTGTGGAATTGTAATGAATGTGTGTGTGAATTGTAATGAATGTGTTAGATCCTTTTGACTGAAAAAAAAAAAAAAGCAGAGCAAATAAATAATAATTGAAGTGCTTTATTTTTACAGTGGTATCTGTTTCAATTTAAGAATGTTTGTTGTTTTTTTCTTTTTAATATGGTTTAGGTTTAACACAGTTAAATGGGAAAGGAAGTGTTTTCTTTAGGAAAATATTAGACCATAAATACTTGATTAATCGATTGTGTGTTTCGTTTTTTTTTGAGGTTGATGAGGAAGAAAATTTGTCCTTTATTTAATCTGGCCGGAGAACTGAACAGTCAGTTGCTTGTACAGCTGCACTCCAGAGACCAGGTTCATGATCAAACCGGTAAATTGCCAAGTTCTTCACAGTTCTCTGCTGAGTGATGTGACTATTTAGCTTACAAGTGAAACACAGTAAGCAAGATTAAACTGTGTGTGATTTTATACGCTTCAAAATAAATGAATAATAACAAAAGATGACTCTAAAGTGTGCAAAATATATAAAATTAAGTTTGAATGTAGCATTTTGAAGTAGCCATCATAACTGAAGCCATAGATGCCTATTATTTTATATATTCATTTAGAACGAGCTGTAGGGATTAATTAGAGGTTAGAGTTAAAATCATTAACACAAAATAATATACAAACCAAAAAATAACACAAAACTAAATATGCCACAAAAAAAACCCCAAACTTTTGTCCTTAAGTCTTCTTTCCAGTTTTTTCCTTTGTCATATATTTGTGCTTTCTGGCTTACCTGCTCTGCCTGCCATTAATTTAATTCATAAAACAATAATAAATTGCCTCAAGTGCCATTCTAAAACGCAAACTTTCCTTTCCCATGCAAAGGCTAAAGTCAAGGTCTTTGAGGAGAGGTCCATGAAGAAGGCGGCAAGTGGAGACCAGGCTCAGCCAAGGCTCGGTCTGTGGCTGTCTCAGAGCATGAGCTGGGACACATCAGTCACTGGGGCTGAGGCACCAGCACGGAAGAGCTTCAGAAAAAAGATAATGCGATACCCAAAAGATTAAATTTAGTTGCCTTTCCCCTGTACTGCTGCTGTTGATGTGAGTTTCTATCAACTGGTTTAAGGCAAGCTGCCCTGAGCTCAGGTTTTAAGAGGTTTGTACTTCTCCCGTACCCATCTGATGGAGACATAAGGTATGGGTGTGCTCACAGAGAATGAGAGACAATTGAATTCTGAGCGCCTGGTGGGGAATCTTAACGCTTTTATAACGATTAATATCACTACAATTTACCATATGCACAGTGACTAAAAGAGCTGAGAAAAAGCAAGCAAAGCAATCTCCCCAGGTGCAGAGGGGCTGGATGTCGTGAGGTGCAGTTCTTCCCAGCCCAGGTTCTGCTCTAACGCATCTCGCTTACACTTTTTATTGGTCTCTTCTTTCCATTCACATTTGTCTCAGCCTTGCAGATATTCCCAAACCAACTCAAGTTTAAGCTTACAGTGCATGCACACTTGGCTCTGCTTATCTGCAAAGATAATTTTGCCCCCGTGGCTACTTTTCGTTCCTTTCAAAATGTCACACACTGCTCTGCGGTGCCAAGCTGCCTATTAACGCAGAATTTCAATGCTATCCGTCTTTGGGTAATGGCTACTGAAAACCCCTCTCGTGGGTGGATATTTGGCAGTTTGGGGATGATTCACCCACCAAGTCATCATTACCCTGGTGCTTTATGGCAAGCTTTTTCCCCTGACAAGCTGTGTATTTGGTGCCATGCCCTGCACTGGTAGCGGTCCCCAACCCGTGCCTTGCCATGCTCTGGTGCCTACAAGAAAGCTGGGAGGGACTTTTTACAAGGGCACATAGTGATAGAATGAGGGGGAATGGCTTCAAACTGGAAGAGGGGAGAGTTAGATTAGATATCAGGAAGAAATTCTTGACTCTGAGGGTGAGGAGCCCCTGGCCCAGGTTGCCCAGAGAAGCTGCCCCATCCCTGGAGGTGTTCAAGGCCAGGTTGGACGGGGCTTGGAGCAACCTGGGCTGGTGGGAGGTGTCCCTGCCCAGGGCAGGGAGGTTGGAACTGTATCGTCTTTAAGGTCCCTTCCAACCCAAACCATTCTATGATTCTGTGATTCTATGATTCTATGCTGCACCGTCACCTTGGCGCAGGGCTGGCACGCTGCCCATCTCCTGTGGGCTCTGTCTCCTTCCCTTGGGGCTCCTTTTCAAACTCTTCCTTCAGCACCTTTGTGCCACAACATCAAGGGAAGAGATGGAGTAAGTGTGGAGCTTCTTCCCGTGTTAAGAATGCTGCAGTCGGCAGGGCAAGCACTACTGGAGAGCTGTAGTTGTCTGGCAGCGGTTCTGCTGTCACCAGCCCGTGTTTAAGTAAGGAAGCATACACGATCTGATTAGCACTAAAATCATGTGGTTTTGAAAAAGTTAATCTGCACAAATTACATTTCAAAGAATGGCACCAGGGCTGTTCCTACCATATTCTCCAACATACCAAGAGGGAGAAAGGGATGAACTGTTCCGTGTTTGAGCTCAACTGAATCCTGCAAAATTTAACCTATTTTTCTAAACAACTTTTACAGAAAAATAATAGAAATACATCTCTGATATATGTGGTTGTTAGAAATTACTGAAAAGAAAATTGGTTCTGTTTTACCTCAAACCAGGACATTGGTGATTTTTATTAAGTAGATGGTTCTTAAAATCAAGAATTCAATAATAAAAAGTCTCTCCAAGGAGTTTCTTCAGTCATCTAGTCTAGTGGGAGGTGTGGCATGGCAGGGGGGTTGGAACCACGTGATCTTTAAGGTCCCTTCCAACCTAAACCATTCTATGACTCTGTGAACTTATCCTGATATCTACTCCCAATGTCCCGTTCTTCAGGGATGTGCTCCGTGACTGGTGCTGTGGAGGTGCAGTGGGGCAGAGGAGTGCCCTGCGCAGGGGTAGCCCACGAGCAGGGGAAAGCAGCTTGGGGCCCAGTCACATGTCTCGAGGAGCTGCAGGAAATGCTATGGCTTTCACTGCTTGCTTCTGTCAAAAAAGACATTTTTTTCCATCTTTAAAAAATTCAGAATTTGTGTGCATCGACATGGGGCCACCCTGTTCAGGGTGGGACCTTTCCCTGACGCTGTTGCCCGCTGCATCTCTGTGTAATACAAGTGACTAAGCGGTGAAAGTTTCTGGAATCATATGTGCTACTCGTAAAAGCCACTTGTTCTCCAGTGGTAAATAATATAAATTAAACCAGTCTCTTAGCAGCTCGCAGAAATGCCCACAGTTTCTCAGGAAGTTCTGGCATTTCAAAGTTATTTAAATTGTCCTAGATTTAGAAATGAATGATATTCCTCCAACTTTTGAAGTGTGATTTCTCCTTTCCTTTTTTTTTCCCCAAGTTCAGTGAAGAAATAACTCAAAAGACTTTCCTCATAAAGTTTTTTCTATTTCCTTTTTTTCCTCTCATTTTGAAGAAATTAAAACTGAGACAATACCAGGAAAAAAAATGAAGATATAAAAGAAAAAAAAAAGAAAAAATCTCATTACTGGACAGAAATGTAAATCCCAACAGGAACAGAGTAGAATAGGAAGAAATCAAAAGGAATACAAACTCTACATTTGTTTTTCACAAACTGAAAAAAGGTTCAGGTTGGAATTGCAGCTGCAAGCCCTGTCTCGTTTCCCAGTGAATATTTCTATCAGAGCCCCAGTCTTTGATGGAGGTTTTCAGCAGAGGAAAAACCCCACGACTGGAGCAGGCAGCTCCACCTCAGGCCACTTCCCAGGCTCTGTGGGCTGCAGGTGATGCCCAAAGGACCACACTTGCCCTCCCTTTGCCTTCAGCCCACCTATCCATGCACTTCCCCTGCTCCCCAGTGTCTCCACAGACTCTTTGCCCAGCAGCAGGGTCGTTTTGCAGGTATAATGTCTGTTAGAAAGACCATTTATTTTCCTGACTGTTGCCATGGGCACATGTAAATGCATTGGAACAGGAGACTGCAGGTCCCCACTCATCGTTGTTCCTGGGACACAGCGCTGAGCACATGGACAAAGCCTGTCTCCATCAACAGGGACAGTTTAGTGATGGGGGGTGAGAACTTGTGTATACATGCCGGGCTCTGGGAGCATCCCACCAGCAACCCTCTGTTCCTTTGAACATCTGCCTGGGAAGTTTGACCTGCCCAGGCACTGAGTTCAGGCTCCGAATTAAAGTCTGTCCTTAGTTAGTGGCATGCTTTATTACTTCACTGTCATTTTCCAGAAAGGCAGAATTTTATTCAAATTACCTTAAGTTAGGCCATCATTGCTAAACCCAATCAAAACAGGACAGGCACTTTGACTCAGTGCAATAAACGCCTTTAAGCCTACAAACAAATAGTTACCGACCCAGAAACGCACAACCAGTACCAGTCTGAGGAATCACAGTGTTTTTGAGGGCCACGCACAGCACACTCTGGACGCAATGCCTCTCTTTGCATTCACAAACCAAATGTCCTGGGACCTTTCTCTGGCACGAAACCTCTCACCCTCCGGCACAGAACGGCTGCATGCACACTCCGCCCTCACCCAAATCCGAGACCATGCCTGGGGTTTCTGGAACAGTGCTAGCTGGTACCTGCCAACCCCAGACTGGGGACCCAAACCGGGGAAACAGCCCTTTCTCACACGATTGAATAGAAGAAGATTAGGCTCCTAATCTGTGGTTTAATTTCCAAGAAGTAAATGGGTTTTTAAGAAGGTATCCTTATCACTCAACGGGTGCTTTGATTTAGCAAGTGAGGAGATAAGCAATGGCAGCGCACCATCAGCCCCTGCATGTGAGAGCGCGCCAAAGGCTCCGCATCCCAATTGCTCCAGCTGCACTTACCCCCCGTCGTTGTCCCAGCGTCACACATGAGACTCTGTCCAGCTTGCGCCAAAATCAATCCACGAAGGTAATACCGCTTCAAAGGCGGGAGGGCTTGAATGCCCGCCAAGCTGGGGATGTGCGGTGCCTCCGTTGCTGCAAAAAGCAGGCGCAGCTGGAACGCCCTCCCTGGCTGCCAGAGCTGCCCTTCCAGGTGCAGAGTTTTGTGGAAAAGAGGGCTGTCCCATGGAGCTGCTGCCCGGCGGCATGTCAGGGGATGCGGAGCACAGGGCTTGGCACCGCGGATGCCACCACGGGATTGGGATCGTGCCCAGCCCTGACGGCAGCCGGGCATCCCGGGGGAACACCAAGCTGTTGTCTTCCCTGGCAGCAACATTCGGGTCTGTTTTATTCAAGTGACATTCTGCAAGTCTGAAACAATAAATTGTTTTTACAGCGAACAATTTTTTTTACTTAGGGCTTTCCCAAGTGTTTTGTTTCATGGGGCAACTGGGGTACATATCAGTTTAAGACTCATAACATTTGGGCAAAATAGCATCACACCCATAAACACGGCAGTATTCAATACATTATATGCAAGGGTCAGCTGTATAATTTAACATCTATTTTTCTTGTATTGAACAAGTGGTGACCATTTCAAGAAAGCATATAAAAATTTGAAATTACTGCTGTCAGTAAATTAATGACACGTTTTCCTGTGCCATTTCAGCAGCTATAAGAGTTCTGTTCTACATTTCACTGACAAAGGTTGTTGGATTTAATAGTGAAAAAGAAGGTAGAACAGGTAATGTATGGATCAAAGCGATCATATTCATATGATTTAGGATAATCATTTAAGAGAAAGGGAATAAATTGTGAGACATAGAGTCTGTAATTCTGCAGCATAATTTTATTATTGCCTACTGAAATTGGCTTCATCTCAGTTACTTTAGCCCTTAGAAAGTTTGAACAGATGGCATATCTTGCTCTAACTGTATATCTAATTTAGTTTGCATGACTTTTTGATTATGTATATTTGAATTAATGGGTTTCTCTATGTTTGTTACATCATCAGGTTAATGGTGTTTAAAAGATGGTCACATGTATCAATCCTTCGTTGGTCAAAAGTCAAAAGTAAATTAAACTTACTATGAAAAAATGGTGCTGAACAATAAAATAGCTCCACTAGGGATAGATTTATCCTTGCTAAATTAGGCACAGCTCTTTGCTGCCTAACCTACGTAACAAGGGAAGTGAATGGTGACTAGAGGAGTGATTAATCACTGTATCATATATGTCATTACTGCATCAATATGACAGGAAATCAACGTTCTCTGAATCTTTAGAAAAAATATCTGAAGTCAGATATTGCTTTTTAGATGTTACAGAAATAAGGAGTCAACCTTCTTGTTTTCCTTTTGAAAAGAATATTCTTATCTAAGAAGTCCTTTATCAATCATGCGCAAGGACTTCAGCTTAGGCTGCAAGTATATTTGCTGCCTGATATGGCTTTGAAAGGAGGAGGGCAGAAAATACTGAGATGCAGCGTGGGAATACTTGCAGTTTTCTCTGTCTTCCCAAGGTCCAAATGCTCTGTTTAATCGCTAGAGTTGGTCAAACTGCAAAACGCTGTTCCTGAACATCTGTTCCAGCCCAGACAGCTGTGGCATTTGAGCCTGACCATCTCTTTCCCTGTGCAGTAGTCACAAACACCCATAAAACCAGGTCTGTCTTCCCAGAAATGTCTGAGTGGATTATTTATATGCAAATGCCCACCCATATCTGCATGCAAACAAGGAGTTTTGTGGCTAATGAGTTTTCTTTTATGTTATTTTTGCTGCTACTTAGAAGTAGGGTTGAAGAAACATAATCATGTGCCGAAGCATATATCAACAGCAGTGAGCGGTTAGTGTGGCACTGAACAGCTGTCATGAGCAAATTTCATTGAACTACTTTATTTTTGTTGTTTTTCCCCATGTTTTTAAGGCTGTTTTATCTCTCTACATTTCTACATATGTTACAGAGAATTTCAATCAGTCATCGCACAATGGTTATTCAGCAACACATTAAACTGATACAAAAATTCTCCAATCAGAAGGTCCACAGGCTCAAAGCTTTCACAGTCTGAGATATCTGAGGGGGCAGGTTATGTTATGTTATTTTATTTTATGTGGCAAAAAAAATAGAAAGATTTGGTTTCCCCCCCATTTTGGCAAATCAGGCACAATTCCCAGCTGTAGCTTCTCTGACTCTTTACCCCTTTAGAGAAGTGAAGACCTGCAGCTCAACAACACCACAGCCCAGAGGCAGCATTTAAAGGTTAAAAGATTTAAGGAACCTTTCAATGATTGAAGATTTCTCTCTCTTCTCAAGAGCTGCATCTCGCAGCACAAAGAACTGCATCTTGCACGGGACTCCCAGCGCTCCGCTGTCTGCTGGGTTCCCCCCGGCTGCTCGGCAGCACTCCTCGCCTGCAGATGTTCTGCAGACCTGCGGCTTGGCTGCGGTGCAGGTGGTCTCTGCAGATCAGCGTCCTCTGACCAGGTAAAATTTTGGTGTAAAAACCTTACCCAATGTTCCTCAAATGCTTGCTTCCTGCGCCGTGCTACAAGTATTCCCTGTGGCATCACCCGCATCGTGTTTTACCACCCTTCTTTCATGCCTTTGGCAATATAATCACTAAACATCTCGTGACCTCAGTGGATAGAAAGCAGAGGTAATGTTTTGGTCACGCTTTCAGTAACTCTTCGTTGACCCTCATGTGCCAGCTGCTCTTGAGGCCCTTACCAGCCCAAATGGGGGTGGGCAGAGAGAAAAACTTGGGTACGTAGCACAAATCTATAAATTTTCAAATGTAACTGGACAGATTTCCCACTGATTTCCCATGCTTGCCTTGGAAAGTTAAGAAAAAACACTAGCTTTTGTATTTTTTTTTTTTCCCACAATAAAAAGCTGTTAATTTTGTTTCAAAAGGTTAAACTCTAAATGGGGAAAACAGGTTTGAAATGTTTCCAGGTGCTGGGTCTGTTTTGTAACCGTGTAGCTTGGAGAAACGTGGTAGATCAGAAACATTTTTTCAGTTCTTTTTAAATTAAAACAGAATGGCAGCTCTCTCCAGCGCAGCTCTCGTCTGCCTAATTTTACCTGCAATATGCTTCAGGCTTTATGAGACAGCTTTTTCACATATGCAATAGAAATTTAGGACTTGTACATCTTTGCTATCAAAGTTTTACAGATTTTGCTTAACAAATAAGAATAACAAGACAACATAATAAAAAAAAACCTATAACTGTAAGTAATTAGTGTTTCCACAAAACTCACCTTTCAATCTGAATTATCTAAAGGTTTAATTTTAAAAAAGCATCTCCTATAAATAAAACTAAACTTGAGATATAGTTAGCAGTGATTCTAAACTACGTTTGTTTCTTATTTTGAGTTTGATTCTTTAAAAAAATCTATGTTTCTTAGAATTTAAATGGCAGTATGTGTTATGGGCAGAGTCACTGCAGGTAGTAAAAATGTACCATCCAAATACCGGGTGTCATCATTTTATCAGTGCTCACTGTCAAGGATGCTGACGCCGGAGCGGGCAGAGGAGGAGTTAGCATCCGTGGGCAAAGGACAAGCAAGTGTACAGGCTTCGGACCAATAAACAGCTTTTATCGAACAATTTATAATCCCTCCCAGATAAAACGGAACTTGTGCTGCTGCTGCCACCCCAGAGACAGTTGCAACAGCAACATGGTCTGTTTAATCACAGGCTTTAGAGTGCTTCCTTGCCCTTTTCCTGATACTGCCTTTGTATGAACAGGAGAGGCTTACAAGGTCCCTCTGAGCCACGGGGACTGGACCATCGTCACTGAGGTGCTGGAGGAAGGCCGCCGGCTTGCTGCGGGCAGTTTTCTCTGTTCCTCTTCCCAACGGAGCTGCAGGTGCTGCAGGACTGAGAGGTGTCCCTGCTGCCACCTTCCCAGAGCCCCGGCGTGTCCTCTGCAGGGTGGCCAGCCCCAGTGCCCAGGCAGGGCCACCACAACTACCGACACCCGACGGGGTCTGGCTCACCTGAGAAACCTCTCTGACGGCAAGGCTCTGCCTCTCGAAGCTGCTGCGACTGCTCAGACGGTCCTGAGGTACGTCTGCTCATGAGTGCCAGGAAAACTGACTGCTCCACAGACATCCATAATTGCAATTCCTTCTTGAAAGCTGTGTCAACATACTTTGCTAATAATACCACATAAAACAGGCCAAAAAAGGTAGTCCTTGTGCACGTCACATTTGACATCACTTGTCACAGATGTGATAGGATTCATTCAAACTTTTCTCTCCCAAATGCAACAACTCTAAATTGGTAGGATTTCTCTCAGCCAGGCAAATCTCTCAACGAAGCTCCAAGATTATCTTCTCATTATGCAGGAGATTTCCATCAGCTCAGTGAAAGCGCTACAGAATTTGAAATTTTGCTCCTGCCGTTTGTCCCGAGGCTGCAGTTTGGAGCAGTCTGGCAACGCAGCAGCTGGCCGAGGGGCAGCAGGAGCCTCCCATCCGGGTGGGACCGATGGGAAGGGTACCTCGGTCTGCTCCACGTGGGTGGTTTCCCATGTCTCCTGCAGACCTTCACAGCAGTTTTACCTATAAGATTCTGTGGGATGATCCTACAGCCCACAGCCAGCAGAGACCCTGGGGCAGCAGCATTGCCAACAACATGGGGGGATCCCACCAGGGCCAGCTTTCACAGGCACGGCACCTTTGGCATCGTCACCAAGAGCTGCCACCCATAAGATGTAAGTGGGAGAAGCACTTTCAGGATGGAGTTTAAGGCTGGTCTTGGAGCCACATGGCACCAGCCACAGCTGATACAAGTCAGCAGAGCCTCTCCAGTTGATAGCAGATCTCTATCAGCCCATTCTGCAATTTCCACTCATGGTGCTACTTAACACATCCCCTGACTGCTCTTGCCATGGAGACAGACCTGACTTTGACTTTGGCCCTGTATGCTCAGGGAAACGGCAAGGGTTTGGGTTACAGGAAAAGGTTACAGGGAGTTTCTCGACTGTTTCAAATTTCTCCCTTGGATCTTCCATGCGATATGTCTTTTTGTAGGTTTCCTGCACATGAAATAGGCAGATAGGTAAGTATGTAGGTGGGTAAGTACGTAGATGGATGGATGGATAGATAGATAGATGATAGATAGGTGATAAAACAGCTGAGTTACACAGTCCTACTCTTTCAGCTACAAGGAACAAATATATATAAACTGACACATTGCAACCTGATGAGTTCAACAATTTTCCTTGTTGTTTATATCAAAATAGAGCTAACGAAATACTTTTTTTTTTTTTCCAGACAATATATGAAAAAGACTCCATAACTGCTTGCCCCAGGAAGTCACCAAGTGCAGGAATTTTGTAAGGTTTTTACCTGTCTTCTTCATAGTGACAGTTAAACTACCCCTCACCAATGTTAGTGAATTTTGGGAGCAGTATTTATCACCCTTTCTCTTTCAGGAAGTTTAAAGTAATATACAGGTACATACGCACACAACTAGTAGGGAGGGGGTGGGCAGGTTATCCTTTTATCTTCTGCCCTGTGTTGACAGGCTTTTACCATCTAAGCTGAAGCAGTGACTCCTGATGCTGTGGCTGACACGGTATTTCCTTAAACAGATATCAGTCCCAGCAACTGCTGTGTGTCTTTTGTTTCTTTGTTAGTCTTTGTCGTTAACTTTCTATCCTTGCACTAGCTTGCATACCCAAATAAAAATAAGCAAAGTAGCCCGAGTCTTTCCTGCATGGCCAAAAAGTGTTGGAATAAAGTTAATGGTGTGTTTCTGTTGTTCTTTCTCAGTATTGAACAGATTCTTCAGCAGTGGGTATCTCGCTTACCATCTAGAAGATGAGTGGTGAGACGGGCTGTGGTGCCGCCGTGCAATGATTTTATTGGCTTGACCTTGCACCCTGGTGAGATGTCCACAGATAAAGCGGTCCGTAAATAATTCAGCACAGATATCATGTGCACTGTATGCAGTGACGGACGGGCACAAGCAGGAGCCCACCTTTCAGCAGGATGTGCCCGTCCTGCAGCCAGCGCAGGGCTGCCCACCGGGCACCGCGGCCCCGTCTCCATCCAGCCCCCGGCACCACTGCTGCACCCGTGCCAGCACTCACACCTTCAGAAACACGGGTTAAAAAAAATGGGACAGGAAGAGCACAAACCCACTATCTCCTTTGCATCTGCTGTTGATCAGCAGGCTGGCTGGCTGGCTGGCACCTGGAACTGCGGGGCTACTCTGGTCAATTTATCTTGCTTTAAAGCATTTTTGCATTTTGATGCTAATGAATTATGAAACCTGTAATTAGTCTATATCATTCATCATTAAGTCTGTCATTTAGCCTTTAAATGGAAAGGTTCTATTTGTTGTATATGCTATTTATGTAATGAGTATTTATCTTTATTTGATTATAATTATTTTATCTAGAAGGTGGCCCTCTGTTAAGGCACTTGGGAAGCTACCTAAGCAATTAAGAAGAGCATGAACCCATAAACGCAAATCCTGAAAGCGTAGCATAGAAGAAGCAGATAACAACAGAAGTGGGAAATTTGCTTCCAAAGAAAAGCTTACAATGTAGAAATAGGAAGAAAGTTGGTCAGTAGCTGCAGGGCTGTTGTGTGGAGCAGCAGGTTGGGACGGCAGCTGCGGCTGCAGAAACCCGGCTGCAGGGTCACGGCTGCAGGCAGAGTCTCAGACCCAGGGGTCCGATTCATTTGCCCTCCTTGTACAACTGAAACCCAGGCTGCATCACTTTTCGATTTCCTCTGCTGCCCTAATGCATCCAAGAAAATGTCTTTAAAAGCGTAAAAGAAAAGCCTGCTAGTTTGAGTTTGTTTATTTTGGAGGGTTATGGAAGGAGGAGTTCCAGCTGGGAAAGGATTTTACCATGTCCATTCTCAAGTTGTCAGGTTCAGCTCCCTAACAGATGCTGCGCGGGTGCTGGTTCCCACAGTGCTCCGGTGTTCGTTCAGCACTCTGGTGCAGCTGTGCTGAGCGTGGGCTCTTCCAGGGTCTTGCCCAGGCACCCAGTGCACTTTGGGTGGAAAATGAGCATCGCAGGAGCTCACCAGCAAGTCTCCTGAAGTTATTGTGCTGGGTTGGTACTGCCACTGTCTCCTGATTTTTGCAGGATCATTTTGACATCTTTTTGCTGGCGACTGCTCTGGCTTACAGTGACGCTATTCCTTGTGCCCACTCCCCCAAAATGTTTATGGGGAAAGGGAAAAAAAAAAAAACAACAACCCCCAAACCAGACAGTCTTTCTATTACAGGTCTTGAGATGAGATGGAGCGGTGTGACTCATAACACTGGGAGCTTTGTCATGCAAGAGCAGCTGCAGTAACTGTCTTCTGCCTTGATGTCCTGCAGGAAGGAACTGTTATCGCAGCTGATACGACCTTCGCTATATGACAGGGCATTTGATTTCAGCACTTGCCCTGTATCACACTTGACAGGTTGTGTTTAGATCAAGCATATCATCTTAAGGAACAATCTGTCCTGATTTAGTGATGCCGGTGGGCAGATTCTTCAGCA
Organism: Ibidorhyncha struthersii; assembly: GCA_013398815.1. Taxonomy (NCBI): domain Eukaryota; kingdom Metazoa; phylum Chordata; class Aves; order Charadriiformes; family Charadriidae; genus Ibidorhyncha; species Ibidorhyncha struthersii. Next base: position 822,246 of record VZSZ01009518.1, read on the forward strand.
TTTCCATTGCAGTTTGTTCTGTGTTTGATCAACCTTGCTGTTAAAAATGTGTTTCTAATTTTGAACATGAATTTTGAATTGGTTCTTGTGTCTTTTCCTGCTGGAATGAAGTCCCCTAAATCTCTGGAAAGGTTTCTTTCCGAAAGTACTGAGGCATTGCATTCAAGGGATGGTCAAAACAGGTGTAAAGCACAGTATTTAGGAGGAACCCTGCAACAGTGAGCTGGTCTTGATCTTCTGATGGCTATAATAAAAAACTATTGCTTCTTTGAGAGACCGTCTTCAATGATGACCCAGTCAGTTCTCCTTCCTCTGTAGCAAGAACATTATGTTGGATTGAATGAAACTCTTTTTAAAAGAAATTTTTAATGACAACAGATCAGCAAGTAGGACAAAAGATGTGAAATCCACTCCCATAACTGCCATTTTCCAAGAGCCTCCTCACACGTATGCTTGTGGGTGCCCTTGGGTGCCCTCGTTCCCTGTCAGCACAGATCAGCTCATACGCACATTCCCCGTATATCACAGCCAGATCTTGAGCACTAATGGGTGAGCCCTGGATGGAAAGGAGCACCTGCAGCCATCGGCCACCTGCCTGGGAAGGCAGGTCCTCCGCCTGGCATGGGCTCTCGGCGGTTACAGGCAGCGACCGCAGGACTGCTCTGCGGCTGGGACACATGGCCAACCAAACCCGGCTGCACTGTCAGGTCCTGCAGATTTTGAAAGAAACCGCTGTCAGAACAGCTGGAAAAGAACCATTGTAGGGGGATGCAAAATACCGGTACTAAAGAAAGGGAAAGAATAGAAACCGCAATAAAAATTGGGAAAAAATAGACTCTGTTTTCCACTCAGAAAGCAGGCTTCTGGAGAGTTAAATAGATCACTGCCACACACAAAAATGAAAAACACAAATTAATTAAAAAATGAATAAATAAATAAATTGCAGTTATATTGTTATTGTCCCTGAAATATCTCAGGTAAACTGCATTGATAGTTTTGTCTCTGTTACCAGCTACCTGCTTCTTGAAAAGGCGAGTCAGTAACCCCCAGTGATATAACTTTAAGTGAAATGCAATAATTGCACTGCTGCTTTTTTCACTTCAGCAAATGTCTGACACTTCTGTCCAATAGCCCATGACGGTTATTCTGAATGGCATCTGTGGTACAGGCAAACAATTTCCGTGTGAATGAGAGTCATTGGACATCAAGAGCTTCTACTGGAGGTTGTGATGGGTCTGAAGCAGTGTCTCCTGCCCCTTCATCTTCCTGGGCATGGCCAAAACTGGCACTCGGTGGTTAGTTTGCACTTGCTCCTGGGACTCACATGCTCTAAAACCATGCAACCTGAGGGGATCCGTCTAAGCAAAACTGATTAACGCCCATTCACAGGTGACTGCCGACCCGACCCAGGGACCACTGGGTGGTCCCCTCCCTGGCCTCACTGCAAGGCAAGGGGAAGAGCAGAGGAGCCGCAGGCAGCCCTGCCCTCAGGGGAGGCTGTGTGGCTGGGGGTCCCTCACGCTCCCCTCGGGATGGTGGGGACAGCGGGACCGCTATGCAGATGGCGACAGTGCCGGCCCTGGTGGGGCTCTGGGGAGGTGATGGACTTAAGAAGTTGAAATTGCACTCTGAAAAGATAAGCTGGCTGGTCAGAAACACCTTCTTGTCCACCTTCTCTAGGTGTATGAATATACACAGAAGCAAAGACAGAAAGGGGAAAAAGAAAGACCAATTTATCCACATTTCATAAAATTACTTACACTCCCAGCTCCAGGTTTCACTCAAGCCGAGCAGCAGGTTTTGGGAACTTCAGCAAGAACTGGGATTTCAGGCACATCTCTGTCTACCATTCTTATCTAGGCAAACTTCAGCTTTTTCTCCTTTTAAATTGCTGCTTTGTGTAGGCAGCAGCGTGACAGCCGAGCCCTCTTCTGGGCACTTCCCTGCAGGAGCTGCATCGCCACTGTGGCTGGGGCTGGGTCAATGCACACGCCAGGGACTGGAGGTCCAACATGACATGAGAAACGGGTGTCACAAACATCACTGGAAAAGCAGGCCACTCTGCCAAGGGCCATGGTGCTGGCAGCGCTGCTGTCCCATTGCTCATGTTGACAATGGGACAAAAAAGTCCAAAATCTCCCTCATTTGTCCTGTCCCTGGGAATCTGTGATGTTCTTCAGGAAGGATTCCTGTATTCTACAGCACAAGTTATGAGATCCCATAAATGGGAATAAATCTCTACTGGTATTTAAGGTGATTTAAAGCACTCTCCTGATAGAAAAAAAAAAAATTGTTTTTTTTTTCCATTTAAGAACTTTAAATCATGAATGCATTGATACAAACTGAAGTAAAATCACCTGCTGTCCTTCAAAAGTAGTTTACATTGTTATACCAGTCCTCAAATAGAGGAGTTGTAAAAATCATTTCCATCCATTCACAATGATTTACTGTGCATCACAGCATAAAGCAGCCTATAAATTATTCTTGTATCTAAGTTCTTCAAAGTTTTCCTATCCTATTAGAGCAGTTAAGTCTGTGCTAAAAATAATTTAAACTCCATTAAAAGTATTCAAAATATTTAAATCAATCCAGTGTTGATCAAAAACCATTTTCTACTCTTCAGTCTCTAGTGGTAAATTATTCTGGATGTATACTACACGAAATCTCAGATGTCAGTTTTTAGTTGTTTAATTTTATGTGTATCATTTGAAATGCCACACTGCTGGAAAGCAACATTAAACTTCTGCAGCACTGTAAGGTAAAAGCTGTTGGAAGTGGGGATTAACTTCTGCTATCTGCAAATACTGCAGCCTAGGCTCTTTCAGGATCAACTGCATACGATCCAGCCTTTTAAACACCCCATCACTTGCTACTGCACTTCTACTCCAGTGCCATAATATTTCATAAATATTATGGCCAACGCATGAGTTAGTAAAGAACACTGCTATGCACGGCGTGCTGCCACACAGACTCCTGATCTACCAGGGATCGTGGCACACTCCCTGGTCCGGAGTCCCTCCCCAGCTTTCCCTTCCCTTAAGGCATGGGAAGGGGCTCTGAGGTCTCCCTGGAGCCTTCTCTTCTCCAGGCAGAACAACCCCAACTCTCCCAGCCTGTCCTCCCAGCAGAGGGGCTCCAGCCCTCCCAGCATCTCTGGGGCCTCCTCTGGCCCCGCTCCAACAGCTCCGTGTCCTTCTGCTGTTGGGACCTCCCGAGCTGGAGGCAGCACTGCAGGGGGGTCTCCCCAGAACAGAGCAGAGGGCAGAATCCCCTCCCTTGCTCTGTTAGCCATGCTTCTTTTCACTGTTCCTGAAGGAAAATGAGAAACAAGATGCAAAATTTTTGTTGGGTTTTACTCCACACCTCCCTGAGACATCAGACCTCGAGGTTGATTTGTCCATCGGCAGGACAAGCCAGGGTACCACTCCCCGCTGTCTACAACCTCCCCTCTGTCAGCCGCTGCTGAGCCCCATGGCCGCCCCACAGCTCTGCTCAGCAGTGGAGCATTCTCCAGTGTACTGTGATGTAAACAAGGTTTTCCACCTTTCTCAGTTGTTTCCTGAGCCCCTTCCCCTCTCTTTCTTTAATCATCTTTATTGACAAAATCTTACGTTTTATGCCATTTGAGAGCAGCTGGCTCTAGCCTCTGCTGCCCGCCTTCCCTCCCCCTGGAAGTGCCGAGCATGGTCTCATCGACCAGCCTCTTCCTCACCATCTAAAATGACCAAGAGATCTCCAATTTTCTCACAAGACAGTATTAAAGGTTTGCATCACTTTGCAGTTCCACTTTGTAATTTTTCTGTTTCTTTTTTCCAAATCTGGATATTTAGGACACAGTTTAAGATACAGTTTTCCTGTATCTGCCTCGTAATTTCTATGCTCAGAGAAAACTTATTGAACAGCCCCAAATCACTGACATATTTAAAAAACAAGAACGAAGTCCTTGAAATATGGTATTTAGACACAGGGGTAAGGAAAAGATATTTGTGAGCGAAAACTTTGTGGTTTTACTTCAGTTTTAAGTTCTGTATTAAAATTTATGTCATTTAAAAAGTAAAATTGCAAAACAGATATTAAAGTGAAAGAAAGAATTGAAAGAATGTGTTCCCAAAGTACCAGCACCAATTGTTTTACCATTGCTAGGCTGCTGTAATTTTCTCTCTGTAAAACCAGCTCCCTGCAGAATTCACAATATTTTAATGGTTTAGTTTCAATAAACCCGCACTTTAAGAAGGGAAGAAGCTTGAAGTTTGTGTTGATCACAAACGTCCCTTGGCAGCCTGAGCTGCGGGGGCGTGTGAGCATCCGTGAGATGGGCAGAGGATGGCGGGGCGGAGGGTGGAAGGGTGATGGCCATTCGGCACAAGGAGGGTGGACAGAAGGTGGCACAGGTACACTGACCGCGAGGGTACTCGGTCCAGGACCCCCGTGCATCGGCCCATGGGGTCCTGCAGCCTGAGCCGGAGGCTGGGAGGAACCAGAGACCAGCTCAGGGTCCATGGCATGGGGAGAGGAAGGCAGCGTGGCCACAAAACGGTATTGGGAGGGGGAGGAAAGACGTGTGTGAGCGGCAGGAGAGGGACGCCTGGGGAGCCAGGGCTTCTGCACCACTGCTGCTTTGATGGGGACAACCCTGCAGCAGCGTCAGGTAAAGGACATATGACTGAACATCATACGGGCTCAACATCAGGAAAGGACAAACATAAAAATAGAAACAAGGTGATGTTACTAAGGAAGAGCAGAGATGTATCGCTACAGCTCTCTGAAATAAAATCTGCATGCCTCAGTACCCAGAAAAATGCTGCAAGAAGATTCCAGCAGCACACAGACAGATGGGACCGAAGCGGTGGCTTCAAGTCTCGTGAGGGTGGCTGGAGTTTTACAGTGTCTCCCATGGCTTACCCATAATGCTGTAAGGACATACAGACTATTCTGCACATGCCATTGGAAAAAAAGACTCCTCAAAAAGTGATTGTTTGTTACTTTTTGATCATTATGAAGGTGTTGGATATGATGGACCCTGGCTGTGTTGGGGATAAATTTTTACCTGTCTCTACAGCCATGTCTTCTATGACATAATGCAGCAAAAAGCAGCTGGTCCAGAAAAATGAGCATTTAAATAAAAGCTGATGAACTCATGAGAGGAATTATGAGATGTGACAGCCAAGAATGTGAGGGGGCTTCCATGGCTATGGAAACAGCTGCTCAAATAGAAACATCAATAAGAATTTAGGGTCAATAAAAATAGAGAGAATATTATACAAAAACTATCTTCCTGTTTTTACTTTCTTGCTAATCAAAATTTGGGGAATGTAGAAAGCGTTTGTAATCAATGAAACAAAAGTGATTATTGAAATTAGTTCTGCTGTGTTTCCTGGAAAGTTGTATGCTTAGAAAATAAGTGTTAACGACAAAACCAGAGGAAAGAGCAGCGTGTGAAATCTTATTGCCAACATTTCCGTAGAGCTTGCCTAGGACACGGTAGATGAAAGCTCTGAAGCAATCGATCCCTTGGAGAGTCACTCAGGACTCTGGATGGCAGTCACCCACGGCTGAGATAGGGAAGTCAATGTGCTATTCAGATTTTGTCCTAGTTTGAGCAAAATTGAAAGGAACTAATGTAATAAGCATGAAAATCTTACACAGCAACCTGCACGCTCTTACGAGTCAGCTGGCTTCACTCACCCGCTTTCACACCAGATGGCTTTCAGCTTCGAGGGAAAAAAAGAGAAGTTAAATAGAAGTGTATATATATATTTGTAGATATGTGTGTCCACATACATATACGGACAAGTAGTTTTTTAATATAAAAATTCTGAAAAATGATGCTAGTATATGTTTTCAATATTTTGCTACAGAAAGAGGTTTAATTACAGAACCTAATTCATTTTTACATTCCTGTTAGAAACGTTAAGACATATAGTTAAAATTAACAACAAAAAGCACCCTTACCCAAGTCGTATAGCATTACATTGCAAATGAAAAAACACCTAGATAGTATTTCAATAAAAGTAGGAATAAAATGAGAATGAATTTATCTGCAGTATTAAAAGATATTATTTTTCCATCAGAAAAAAATATTTCAGGGATATATTCCCTAACTGGATATTAAAAACAATCATAACATAAAAGATGACTGTAGAAAATGCAGAATGTCTCAATCCACATGCTAAAATGACTTTACAATTTTGTATTATGTTTTCTATTTCTGTTTTGCAGCGTGTTTTGCTTTCCCCAAGTTCAAAAAAAAAAAAAGTTCATTGAAGGCAAAGTATCAGACAGCTGAGTCCTAAATATGAAAGAGACCAAACCCACTAAATTCCTTCTTAAAATGAGTTCCATAATTATTGAAAAGTGACAAGTTCAGGTGCCTAAAAATAATTATATGATCATCAAAGGATATATAGGATTGAAGTATCATCTGACAAACTGTGGCCATCTTTAAAATAAATAGGTTTATACAGTGCATAGGCAGCATTTCTTCTCTAAGTTTTTACCTATGTAGAAGCTTTTAAAAAAATTTGAGAGTGAAATTAGAGATGCAAATCCTTTTTAAACTGCAACCCTCTGGGAATGACAGTGCTGTCTTTGTGTTTCCAAAATATCTAACATTGGAGGCTTTATACTAATCCAGATAACTAATTGCATCACGATTATTTTGCAGAAAGTCAAATACAATGAGCAGTATTTAACTAAAGAAACGCTTAGGAAGATGATTAAGCACATGAGTATCCTTCTCCTTCCCCCCAGCTGAGCACCACAGAAAATTCCACAGAATAATTTCCATAATTGATCATTTTAAGTATCAGTTCAGCCAAAAAATGGTCAGAATGATTTGGCAGTCCTCAGAAGCTTCACTCAGCTTGAGGAAGATGAGCCACATGCTTCGCTTCATGTGTGAAAACTTCTCAGCACAAACTTGATAATTTCCAATGCAGCACTGCAAACTACCAACGCTTCTGCCCATTCTTTGCTTCTGCCTGACAACGGTGTGGGCATTAGGAGGGAAAATGTGCAAGACAGGGAGGGGAGACGTCTGATAACTGCAAAACCCCTTGTCTGACTTCTCCAATCCTCCTGGGTTTTTCTTCCACCGTCACCCTCATCTGAGTTATCTGAGATGAAAAAGAAGCCCCTTCCTCCACCATCTGGATACTGGCAGTAGATATTCAGCAGGCATCACTCCAGAAAAACAATTTTATATAGCTTTTTATAGAATTATGTATTCTATAAAGAACTAGTGCTCAGCAGCGTCTTCCTGTGGCACAAATCCGAGGCATTTGGGGAAATCTTTACAGGTCTGGAAGAAAGCTGAGCCTCTGCTGCCTAAGCTTTCCAGAAAGGCAGGCGCGAGCAGCCGGGGGCTGGCGGTGGGAGGGGGCTGCACTGTGCCCTGCCGTCGGGCGCTGCCAGGAGAACCCAAACTCAAATACATATATATTAAATAATTGCTGCTGTGCCATTAGTGCGTGCATTTGTCTGGATGTCCTGTGGCATGAGAAACCACAATCACTTGTTCACTTGTCTCTGCACCAGGATTCCTTTCTTTCTTTTTTTTTCATTATTAACTTGGCAGGACTTGACCCATTTTTTTCCCCAGTTTTCAGAAGTTCTTGGCCCCCAACCCCACAAATGATCCACAGACAAAAGGTGGCTTTAGTGGAGGAATCCTTACATGCAGGACTGGGTTCTGACGCTGCCACTGCCCACGCCGTGTAACCTGCTGATGCTCAGTCACTAAGCAAAACCAAAACGAAATAAAATAGCTGTCACTGTTGCAAATTCAAAATAAAAGTTCCAACAGACAGGTTTTTAAAGTCCCTTTCACAAGGCACACTTTTCAAATACACTATGTGAAACTGCAAAGAAATTCTCCCACCTCCAAGGAGAATGGTTTGAACTCTGGAAAGGTGATGGCATTAAAAGCTTGGTCAGAGCAGACGGGAGCGGGGTTCTGTCCACCAGTGGCCCCGTGCCAAAGCAAAGCTACCTGAAAGCAGAATGTAAACGTCACAAAACCCACTACATGGCTGCAAGGATGTGGATAAAGAAAACAAAACTGGAGTCTTCCACCAGTCTTGTTACACATGCTAAATGAATATATACACAGACATGTTATATTTAAATTGTCTAAATGTGTGCTTTTCTAGGTACCATACTATAGCCCAGAGTTGTCTTTCTGGTGGAAACCACCAGAAGCTGAGCCACTGAACTACCACTCAGAAACACAGAAATTGATCCCCCTTCTGAAAATGTAGCCAATATTGTGTTCGTAGGACGCTATTTTTCCAGCTAATCCCGTTGCAAAGTTGATCTTAGACTGTCAGCATTCATGGTATTTATTATCACAGCTACATATGCACTAATCCTCAGTCCTACGTCTTCCACTTGACTACTACAATACTAGCTATTTTTTCCTCTAATTTTCCTTGCATTTCCTTTTCATTCTTTTCATGAGAAGAGCAAACTATTAGTTTCTTTTTGCTTTAGAACTTCATCATAGTAATGGGAAAAATGTCAGAAACGTTGAAGAAAAAAATGTGGTGAAATGTCACACAAAAGAAAGAAGACTTTCATCCGACGAGTTTGTCAAAAGATGCTATTTGACATGTAACTGCTTCATTTATGGACTGTCAGATTATAAAGCAGCGTTTCTCTCCAGCTGAATGGCAGCAGGTAGTCAGGAGCGATGCCACATGTTCAAGTCACACAGCAGAGGCTTTTGGGGAGCTGGAAATTAATACCTTGGCTAAAGAAAACTTGTCATTTAAGAAAAGATTAGAGGTGAAAGTGATGGAAAATAATTATGGGTAAGGGGAGGGAGCTGGTTAACTGTTACAGCAGTCTGGCCCGGCTGCTCTCGGGAGCGTGTCCCGGTGCAACTCAGGGAGAGAAACTTGCTGCAGTTGGATCCGTAACCTGCTGCCGAAGGGAAACTGAGGTCAGTTCTTTCCATGTGGGATCCCAGGTGGGTTGTGCTGCCCCGATAACTGAAACAGCTGGCCCAAAAGAGTTGGCCTTGGCAGCGGGAGGATTTAATTCACTGTGGGTGAAATTCAACCCACTGCCAAGCCAGCAGCAGGCGCTGGCACAGCATGATGGGTGATGGGTGCCCCGTGATGCCTTAGCGCAGGGAACCGGCACGCGGCCACCAGCACCGCCTGCTCATAAACCTCCTCTCTTCAGTAAAATACCCTGGATTACACAAGGGACAACATTGACTTCTCTACCTGAGAAGTAAAGCATTTCTTTGCAAATGTGAAGATCAAAACAATATCTCTGAGGGAAAAAAAATAATCAGAAATAAGAAATCTATAGGAGCAGAGCGATGCTGCTTGTTGCAGTGTCAGACCCTGTTCCTCGTGCTGCTGTCCCCACAGATCACCACCTGCTTGTCCATCAGACAGAGCTCAACAACCCCCAAAGCAAAACAAAAAGTTCTTCCTGCAAAACGGGCTGCATCTTTAAAGCACACAGGCAAACAAAACTCTTACCAGCTCCTTGAAAACACATCAAGGTCAGCAACAGCTGTGATGGTTGGACTTGCGGGAGCTGAGAAGGACCCTGAAGTAGGTGGTTGGTGAACACACCAGGTGGAAAACACTCCTGTGTTGCTTTTTGAAGATTTTGAAGAAAATGGCTCAGTGGCTGAGGTTTCGGTGGATGCCAGGAGGACACTACTGGCTTTTCTTCCTCAAAAAAGTTTGTGAAAAATGTATATAAGAATGTATGCAAAGCATATTATAGAGGCATTTATCTATTAGATAATACATCCAAAGATTAGTAGTGTCAGAGTGGGTGTTCACCTTTGTCCTAGTGTTAGAAATGTGGGCTAGAAAGGAAAATAATATGGTAGCTAGAGGGCTGGAATGCTTTAGAAGAAAATCCCATAAAGCTCATGACATTCTGGAGCTGTTCCTTTTGTTCTTTTTGAATCTATAGTATTAAATTTATTCCTTTCCTTTTATTTGACTTCAACTTAATTGATAAGAGACAAAAATGCTCTAGATACCCATAAGCTAAAACATTGCACGTTCTGGCACCTGCAAATTGACCCAGATCCTGGGTCAAGCCAGGATTCTGGTTTTCGTATTTGAAATTTAACCTCTGTAGCTAAGAGACTTGTCTTTCCTTTACAGAAAATAGTTGCTGCTGTGTTTGGCTACAAAACAGATGTCACTTGCTGTTTGGGTGTTTTTTGTTGTTCATTTTGGTGAAGCAAAGAGTCAAATACTGTAACTAAATGCCCTGCCAGAAAACTCCCAGTGTGAGCGCTGAACACTGCAGAATTCATAGAGATCATTGAGGTCTCCATTGTCTGGCTATAAAATACCTTATAAAACACCCAAAAGCAGGGCGATTTACAGTAGATTGAAAACGCTGACCTGTCACTCGCTACGTCTAGTTGTGTTTAACTTTGACCAAAAGGTGTCCTCCCCTCCCGTGGCCTTGCCCCCCCCCCCCGTCCCCTGGCTGGATGGGCGCTGCTGGCCAGCCTTGCCCCAGCCCACCTCCCGAGAGAAGCCTTTCCCTTCGGGAACAGCACCCCAGAAACATCTGTAAGCTAACTGAAGCAAATTAGAAGAATCAGAATCAGATAAAATATTAGAAGTGCTTTTCAGCAGCATAGGCATTGTTTAAAAATGCTGTATTAGAGGCTAAAAAGTGATGCAAACTCTTCCCCAAAAGAGAACCTGAGAGTACCACGGAGGAAGAATAAACCCAAAGTCAGTGTTCCTGAAAGGCAAGAAGAGCATGGTGAACACTCTAACAATGGGAAGATCTTTATCAAAAAGGGAAGTTTGGTCCAAACAATAAAAAGACAAAATTCCACAAATTTTCACAAGATAAGCAAAATTATAGTACCACAACAAAAAAATTGGTTTAGGAACTAAAGATACAGCATGTGCGGAGAATGACTCTTTCTAATACATGGCAGGTGGGAAGTTTCCCAGAGAGCTGATGGGATTGATAGGAGGAAGACGGGAGAAAAACTGAACGAATTCTGTGAACTGGATCCTGCACTGCCAGCCTATTCACTGATGCGAGTAACCCGTCGCACACCAGCATTATCTGTCTTCCTGGCAATCTGCTCCTTGTTTGGGTGACAAATAGAGGGGGAGTCATGGAGCAAAGTATGGGGGAGCACGTCTGTGCATGGGCATAGCGGAGGCGGGTGGTAATGGAGAGGCGTGCAAAGGTAACAGCCTTGTGGACTATCACCCATATATCTGCTCTTCCACATTTCCTGATCGGTAATTGCAGGAACATGATTGACTTGCATGCATTATTTAACTACATCTATTGGATACTTTGCATTTTCAGCAAGAAAGCAACAGCTTGTGCGTTCCCAGACCGACAGGCTCCCTCTGCTCTCTCCTCTCGTCCTAGAGGAAAGCTATCCAACGATCTGTCTTGGGTATCCGCGGCATATTGCTGGCCTTCTAGCTTATACATTAATTCCGACGTCAGGAAATAGAAAGAGTAGTAGAAAGATACAAAGACGACTAAAGCAACTCATCGGAGGATAATAGAAGTTGAGCGGGAAATTGCCCACATGTAAAATTTGCCATCTATCTCAGAAGACTTTCCTTCTACTCATCCAAAGGATTGAATTTGACAGTAAGCTTTGCACTTAAGCTATTAAGCTGCTGGCTTTCATTTTCTTGCTAAAAGTATATGGAAATCTATGGCTAGGCAGAGTTCAAAACAGGGAAAGCATTTTCTGTCTTCTCATCAGGTGAAGTGTAACTGTCTAGTATGTGATCGGCTTCCATGTTCCTTTTTTTCTCATTTTTCCATATGATAAGCATATCCTGCACCTGGTCATCCCCCACCCCTGGCCAAACAGGGCCACTGTGCTGCCCCAGGAAAGCTCAGGCTGCCTGTCTGCACGGCGGGGAGAGCAGCACCGATGCACAGGGAAACATGTCAGAGGTGTTCTGGGATGCTGGGCTCTTTTGGCACAGCTTTATAATTTCTATCATTGGCTGCCTGGAAGAAACGACAAGAAATTTTCACGCATCCAGACCTTGCTTCTCCTGATTCACAGGGCTGGGACTCAAGAGCTTGTGGCTCCTGTGAGACCTGGTGTAGCCAAACACTAACAAATTGCTGCACTTTTAAACCCAATCTGTTTTCAACAGGAGTGTTCATCGGGGAACGGATGCTTCCTGAAAAGGCCAGAGCAGGGGGACAATCGAACGCAGTGTTAGAGGCGTGACACGGGGCACCTATCAGTACCATCGCCAGCTGAGCGCCAGCACACAACTGGTGCGTGATTACAAGAGCTGCATTAAGAAGACATGTCAGAAATATGATGTTCTAAAAACTAACTTTCACTTTTAAAGGAATAATCTCCAGATCTGTCTTGGCATTTAAAAAGTATGAACATGATTACAAGGGGAAAAAGAAGAAACAGAAAAATAATCTCAGAAACAGTTACTTCAGCTCATGAAAACATGGACTAAGGCTTCACATTCCAGCTGACATTCTCCCAGCTGACAGGTCCAACTGCAATTACAAACAATCAAGCTTCATCAAAAGAGAAGTCAATTTTTCTCCTGCTCTTTATTTTCAGCGTTCTCCCTGCCCCTCATTGCTCTGATAGTAACACCTTTTAATTTGTACTTTCCAAACATATTCTCAGTCACGTTACGCTGATCTGGTTTTAGCACAACAGCATCTCTTCATTTAATTCATTCTGCTCCCTCTTCAATGCTTATTCCACTGGTGTGTCTATAGAGAGGAAATACATCTTCTCCTTGCTTTTACCCTCCTTCGCTAAACCTCTTCCCCATACCGGTGTACCTTCAGGTGGCTCAAGAGGAAAGAGCCGCCCCCGCTCCAGGAGTCCCCACGATCAGCTGGACCATGGCACCTCAACAGCTTGTGGTGGCACGAGAATATTCCTTATCACTGCCCAAAAGGGACCCTCTGAAACGCCTATTTGTTAGTACAGTGTTTTGTAGGTTGTTCAACCTCTGAATGTTTCCCTGTGCTCATCAGCATCAGGTCTGGTGAGACCATGCTGCAGAGACCCATCCTCTCACAGACGGGCAGCAGCAGAGGCAAGGTTTTGCAGCAGGGTGAGCTTGTACTCCTCAAGATGAGTTTGCTGTTTCCTTCATATTAGCTCCTCTCTTCTGTCATGTTTTCCTCCCTCGTTACGCTTCCCTTTCCTTGGAAGGAAGCTGAAGTGGTGGGGTTTTTTTTAACCTTACACTAAAAATTTCCAAGGACGTTAGCTCGTCATGGAGAGGCTTCTGCAGTGCCCTGCGTTTCAGGTCTGCCTGGGAAGCACAAAGCAAACCACGGACCCCCCTTGGGTGTGAAAATACAGAAGGCAGCAATGGTACTGCTCCGTGTCTTCAGGGCAACGTGGAGGTTGGTGTGCCAACTCACGCAAAACCACAAGCAGAGAAGCTCCATATTGCTCATGCCTTAAACGACATGTTTTAAAATTGTCTTTTGTACTTCATTTTTAATGTGCTAAGAGAAAGATTGCTTTTTTAATGTGTGTGTAAAAAATGAAGTAACATAGTCTGCGCAGTGCGGTCCTCTGATAAGTGCTGGAGATCCAGCCTACCTCTGCACTGATGTATTGCCATCAGATTAGGTCTGTAAACAGCTTGTGGTTGCTATGACTTCATTTTAATTACTGAGCATCTGTAAGACTGGTAAGTAATCATAAGACACCCTTAGACCAAAAGAGTTTTTTGTCCAGCTTTTGTGAGACCAGAAAATCCAGACAATCTGTCCAGTCATGCTTCGGTGAACTCACTGACTTCAGTAACACCAGGAATGAAAATAAAATCTGTGTAGAAAATGGATGAAAACAAGGCAAACTGTTAGGACTGAACAGGTATGCAATTCTGTGATACAATAACAATACACAAAAATCAATACAATCTTCAGCAAAGTAATTGCCCCCTCCCATGAACCGTCATTGCTTAAGGATGAGCATCTGTCAATAATGTATAGAAGTAATTGAACATGCAGCTCATGAAGAAATAATTTTAGGTAAATATACAAAAATGTTTACTGAAAATGAAAGAGATTTTTCCTGCATTATAGCGCACAAAGTATCAATTCCGTGTGGAATTTTGGAAAATAGAGAATTAAGCAAACACAGTTCAGAAGACATTCACAAAATTTATAGGTTAACCGCATAAATATCTCAAATTCAAACCACTGTTATTAACTCAGACTATTTGATTAATTTTTTTTTCTAGCTTTTAGCTTCCTCCCTCCCCTTCTCCCTTCTCAGGGAAGAAACGCGCTTCTGAAATTTTGTCTTTTTCCCAGTTCTACAACCCGATCTAGTTACAGGTTAGACCTCTCCTTACCAACCTTTTCTGGTTGCACTGAGGAGATGTGAGCGCCTGTTTCCCCCCATCCTCTCACTAACCCCTCAACGCCTCTCTGTGCTCTCAGCCTCTCTCGAGCATTTTTTCCCCTCACTTTTAATCCTCCCTAAGGAATACTCACGTCCAGACATTTTCGGTCTCGCACGTTGCACACACACCCCGAGGTGACTCAGGACTGCAAATCCCCACCCGGTGACCCCACACTGTCTCTTCCTTCTGACACCCTCCAGTGCTGGGGCACAGATGGGCTCTGCCTCTTCTGACCAACGTCTGGCTTTGGTGTCTGTAAAAGTCTCAAGAGACAGCAATAACTTGAGCAGAATCAGCCCGGGAGGCTCCAGGGGGGTTCAGACATGTGCCAGTCAGCGACATCCAGGTCTACACAGCAGTTTTGCAGGTTGCTGTGCAGTCTGGAGCCTCCCTGCATGCAGCTGCGGGGGGGGGGGGGAATTTCCCTTCCAAAACGTGGATTTTTTTGATCTGGTCACAGAGTGCAGATTTATTAATAAAGTGGTAAGAAAGACCAAGTATCCTAAGAGAGGACTTCTGAGTACCAGTTATGTCCTCTATGGAAGAAGCAGCAGGCATTGAGAAGTGCTAGAACATTGTTAAATAGATGGGCACATGCTGCAGTGGACAAGGACTCTACCTCTCGGTAACTACATCGCGGTGCATAACAGCAGCGTATTATGAAGAACCTTCTGATGACTCACTTTACTTCGTTGCAGTCACAGTATCCGAACAGCAAAGGACCCTGCCATACGCAAACACTTACAAAGTCACAGGACATGTGTCTTCAGAACTCGGCACTACCCTGCTGACAATAATTGACATGTGAACTTGATTTCACATCAAGAGATACGATAGGAAACGTAGCAGAAGGAAATGGCCAGGTATATATTAAAGTGATTTTATCCAGGCATGTCATTATTATTAGAAATATATTCCCATTTCAAGAAAGAGGAAAGGATTCTACCTGAAAAATACTTTATCACCTATGAGTGATTTGATAAATTATGTTTGTAAATACAGATAATAACATAATGCAATACTGAGATTGTATTAGAAACACTTAAAATGACTAAAAAATTCATTAAAATTACTACTTCCCAGCTGATTGGTCCTGGCTCGTATTCAGAATCAAGAGATTCGGGAACTAATTCATGTATATACCTGCAGATTTTGATAGGTGTTCTCTCTCCAAGATGTCTGCAGCAATTTTGGTCTTCAGAACTCCACAGTGAACATCTCTTAACTGTCTCTCACCCCCAATTCAGAGCAAGTTTCACTGACAACACTTAGTGAATGCCTCATACTTGTATACAAAAAAAAGCCCAAACCCAAGCAGATTTGATTTTTGCTCATACCTGAAGAAAGAAGCAATAGTTAGGAGTATGATAAAGCTACTGAACTGCACTACAAAATAATTCTGGCAGGATTATGTCCACAGACATATGTCACATGTACAGACATCAAATATGATACTAGCCTTACATTATGTAGCAGCACTTGTAGGCATTTTATGACTGCAAGTTTTTACATTGAGATGATTAAAAGAACAAAAAGAATTTTGCATTGCTGAAGATGAAAAAAATAACCAAAATTTGTATTATTTTTTTCTCGTTTGCTTGGAGTTTTTCACTGGCTTATAAAAAAACATTAACACTAAAAAAATTAAACCGATGATCACTTTGCTAGTTGCTTCAATTAAAATTACAATAAAAAGACACAATAATAAACCCCTGCTTATGTAAGCTTGTTGTTATTGTTGCTTGCCTTTGGACAGCAAAAGCAGCTGCTTCTCACAGTATGCCCATGGATGCAGACATCAGCAAGGGACCTGACTGTCGCATGTGCAGGGATGAGGACTGACATGCACACAAGGACTGACTTGCTGAGCACGTCTAATTAGGAGAACTTCAGCTTTATTTCCTATTCGTCATGTGAATGACCAGATTTGTTTGAAAACTTCTTTTTTTTTAATATATATATTCTTGAATCACAGAATGGTTAGAGTTGGAAGGCACCTTAAAGACCATCCAGTTCCAACCCCCCTGCCCTGGGCAGGGACACCTCCCCCCAGCCCAGGTTGCTCCAAGCCCCGTCCAACCTGGTCTTGAACACCTCCAGGGATGGGGCAGCCACAGCTTCTCGGGGCAACCTGCGCCAGGGGCTCACCACCCTCAGAGTGAAAAATTTCTTCCTAATATCTCATCTAAATCTCCCCTCTTTCAGTTTAAAACCATTCCACCTTGTCCTATCTCTCCACCCCCTGATGAAAAGTCCCTCCCCAGCTCTCCTGGAGCCCCTTTAGGCACTGGAAGGGGCTCTGAGGTCTCCCCGGAGCCTTCTCTTCTCCAGGCTGAACACCCCCAACTCTCCCAGCCTGTCCTCCCAGCAGAGGGGTTCCAGCCCTCGCAGAATCTTTGTGGCCTGCTCTGGCCCTGCTCCAACAGCTCCGTGTCCTTCTGCTGTTGGGACCCCCCGAGCTGGAGGCAGCACTGCAGGGGGGTCTCCCCAGAGCGCAGCAGAGGGCAGAACCCCCCTTGCCCTGCTGGCCACGCTGCTGGGGATGCAGAAAGTTTTATTTTTAATTCTTCCACAACTTTAAGGAAAGAAACAATTTTTTGCACCCTTGGGTTGTTCATCTCCTTCCTGCACACCGGGTGGTTATGGAGCTGTTTGGCGAAAGAGCTGTGTCTTTACATTTCTTTTGCAGAGGACACACTCTGCTCCAAAAGGAGAGCTCCACACATCAGTGTGAGACTTCCATCTCATTACCTGAAGTAAAACGTCTTTAGCCAATGCCACATACTGTTTCTGTTTGATAAGCAATGCTATGAATGAGAGATTTATTGGGACAGTGGAATAACTGATGACCTCTGGCAACTGCTCATCCGTTCTTCACATCATTGTGCCTAAGCTTGTTTGAGGCACTGTCTCGTACTGACCCAGTCGCCAGCAATGACCTCTGTCAGCGTGGCAGAAGAGGGCAGCATGAAATACAGCTCTGGTGCAGAACTCTCCCACATTAACGGTTGCCAGCAGAGAATTTAAGGCCGTGCCCTGATGGGTAATATTAGGATATCTACCTACTCGGTTGGACAAGTAACTAATCTTTCTTTCTCTCCTTTGCCAAATAGAGCATCTGGATGGCGATGTGCCGATCTCCCTCGTGGCTGGCTGCGATGGCCACGCTGCTTCCTTTATTGTACGCATTTTCAGCCACCCCCTTACAGGAAAGCTTGGCAAGGCAGCACAGCCGACTCGCACAATTCATAACATTTTCTCCAAGTTACTGAACACTCTTGAATGCACTAAATATTGGTTTAGAAGATATTGTTACCAGGAACAAACAAACAAATAAAACAAAACCCCCACAACCAAAACAACCGAACAAAAAACCTCCCAAAACAAACCAAACCAAAACAACCTGATAGACTCGAGAGCACTGCAGTGCTGACCAAGGGATATCGCTTCCCCACAATAACAGAGGGAGACCTGCAAAGCAAAACACAAAGCCAATGCAGGAGACCTTACACCCAAATTAAAAGACCCACATTAACCACGAACAGAGCTCGCAGCAAGGCAGCTGGTCGGCTCCTCTTGGGGACTGGTCTGTCACTGCTAGTCACTACCCCAAAACTAGTCACAGAAACAAGACAACAAAAAACAGCACTGAGTTTTGCACTTCACTCTCATCTCACTTGCAAAGTATGAAGTCTCAAGCTACTGTTCTGTAAAATCAGGCATGGTAGACTCTCTGCTTGGTGCTGCAGCCACTAGATTCATCTCTGCTTTTTAAAGCACATGAGCACTAAATATAATTTTGTACCCTTTTCGTTCCCCTGATCACTTTGAGCTCTTGTAATGTACCTCGGATACAGAGAGGGAGCCGCTTTGCTCTTCTCACGTTTAAGTCAGGGGAGCTGACTGGTGGATGAGCTATTGCAGCAGTACTTCAGCTAAAAGGGATGCTGCAAAGGCAGCAGCAGCAGATCGGGCCTCTATTTTTCAGATTATTCTTAATCATGTGTTTTCACTGCTTTATGTGGGAAAAAGAAAAAAAAAAGGAAAAACTCACTAAATCTCCTTTCTTCCTTACAGCTCTCCTATTTCTGGCATTCTCTTGCAAACAGAGACGGGCATATGTCTGGTGATGCCCAGAGCTAAGGTTGAGCTTAGCACTCCAAGGGTGAAATGCTGCCTAAACCTTGCCCAGACTGTCCCAGACCGGAGCCTCTAAAACTAAACTTGAGATCTTGTGAGAACAAACTTTGGGCAAGATTTTCACCACGTCTGCTACCTCTTGCAGCAATCTGGGCATGAAAAAAAACATCATTTTGAAGCAGTTGAACTCTAGCACAGGCTGGCACAAGGACTTCCAGTGCCATTAGCTCTCCTGTACTGACCGATGCAGTCAAACACAAAATCCCACCTGCGATACGAGCAGAGGGCTCAAACCCAGACTGGAGCTTCCAAGAGCAGTGGTTCGTGGGAGCTCAGCCCAGCTGCAGCCAGGGATGTTGCACAGGGATACACCAGGATGCTGGGCAGCAAATGCCGGTCTAACAGCTGGATCCAGGAAGGGCAGAGGAGTAACTCCCCTCCGTGCTCTTTAGCACCACTGGTGCTCATTACAGGGTGAAGAGAAGTGCTTGAAGACTCACGGAAACACAAAGATGCTCACTGGAAAGCACGTGCTTTAATTCCTTTTCAGTGCCAGGGGTCTCTGCCTCTGAGGAAAGGGTTAATGGCTGTTGGCTTAATTAGTGCAACATGAATGAACAACATTTTTGTGAGCTTGAGGGTAAATTAAGACAACGTTTAGTTCTGCTTCTTATTAGCTCTGCATAAATTCTCCCAGGAGCCTAATTAGCTCTGTCACAGCAAACGTCTCCTCTATTTACACGAGGGAATGTATTCCTTTTCTATAGATTTTGCCCTTGTAATAAAGCGTATTAGCAAGTACCACACTCATCCTTCCCGTAGCAGTTGCCAGTGGTGCAGCACAGGGTCCCGCTCCTCCGCGCCGCCCACCAGCCCCACAGCAGCTCCGGCTGCAGGCAGCTTCCTACGGCAGCCAACAGCACCGAGACAGCCCCTGTGCCCACCGTACTCCCAGATCATCCTCCCATGAAGGGGTACGGCCAGTGGTGCTCCCCAGGACGCCTGGCTCCCAGAGCTCCTCAGGGACAGAAGGGTCCCACTCAAGCAGCATCTCTCCAAGTCCAACTGAAAAAAGTTAATAAATTGAATTTCCAGAGTTACCAAAGCAAACAAGTTGGGCTAGCCGAGTCAAACTTGTTTTCCCCAAGGCAGTCTTAAAAATAAAGCATCTATAAAAAAAAACCAAACAACCAACCCAGCACAAGAGCACTATCTACTCTATAGATATTAGACTGGTTTTCATTTGGAAAAAAAAAAGAATTGAATGATTTCAAGTATTATTTTCAGATCTGAGCACTTCGCTCATGTAAAGTCATCGCAATATGTAGCTTATCTCTTGGGCTTCTCTCAGGCTTGAAGTAGGTTAAATTACTTCTCATATCAACATTTGCCACCCAGCACAGAGAGCAAGATGCTATTTCTGTTAAACCTGGCAGTGAAGGTTGTGCTAGCTCAGCCCTCCTCAGGTATAGACTTGCCTGTTTCTATTCAGAAACTGCACCTATCAAGCAGGAATGACCACGTCTACTCTTATTAAGCAAGTATCTTTTCTTTTTTTCCTTTTTTATTTTCTTCATCTCATTTTCAGGAAAAAGAAAAGACAACATTGTTTTGACTGTTCCACCTCACTCATAAAAAGGCCACTATCTAAGCAGAATTTGCATACTGATGTTTTTATAAGTTTTTCTGCTCACAGTCATCACTTGATCCATCATGCAGCAAGCTGCTTCCTCAGACCAAGCCCGAGGGGTGTCCAGGGGTCTGTCCAAATCCAACCACCTTGCTGCCACCCAGCACTAGCCCGGGTGCCTTATCCAGTTCCTCTAATTGCTTTGGGTGTGATAATAAATACACGCTACATTAGCAACGTTCCTGCAAGCCAAAAGTGGTTCATTTATTTAACTGTAGCCCTTTTTCCTTTAAGGGCAACAGCTTGGCCCTGCCTGGGCTTTGCCCTTACCCATGAAGTAGTGCTGCTCTTCAATGGCTCACAGTGCATGGGGAGGGGCTGGAGGGGAGATGAGGAGACAGAGCAGGTGCCAGCAGTGCCGGTGCTGAGCATCATTTATCAGCATGCCTTTCCCCTAAACATTAGCCAGCACTTTTCATAACCGTTCAAGTGATTTCAAGAATCTTCTGCTAAGCTACTTTTAGCCATCAGCTCCCCAGACTACTCTATACTACTTCATTTTAAGAGAAGAGATTCAACTTTTTTTTTTTCCACTTGTCCTTTTGCTGTTCAAGTAATCTTTTACTTTAAATAAGTTGTTCCACACAGAAAGGTATATTTTGTGTGCTTTGTTCATGAGAAGTGACATTCTGGCCGTGATGACCTCTCATCATTCCTGGAATTTTCAGAGTAAATGGCAGCATGTCTCCCACATCACCAGCAGTTCTTTAAGCAACCACTATCACACAGGAATTTTATAATGCAGAACTTTCCTTCCTGAGGTTAACAGCCATATATCTTGAAGGAGGAATCACAAGTAAAAATTTTCTCTGTACATTAATTATCTTTAGAGATTTGTTCCAAAATGCAGGTAGTAATTTTTGTGGTTTAACATTTATCGTTCTGTGGAAAGCACATCATTACACAGAAGGATCTTGATTCAGACAGCTTTTTTTCCCCTCTTAATTCTTATGGAGAGCTTCCAGAACTGTTACTCTGAAGGAAAAAAGAAAAAGTTAAATACATGCAGAGTCTGAAGTGAGAGATCTTCAGCTCACAGAATAACATAGTTGAGCCATGCACTGACTGAGGGGTGAGCACCCCGATCTCCATGCTGGACACTGCTGCTCCCCCCTGCAGCTCCCATCCCTCCACCATGGGCTCAGCCTGCCCAAATCCCTGAGGGAACAGCCCTACCTCCAATGCACCCATCCCTTCTCCTGAATTTGGTCCAAGACCTGAATAAGAGTTGACCCCAACAGACACTGCTCATAACCCCCTTGGATTTCATGATGCGACAGTCTTTTCAGCCCAAAACTCTCCCTGTTTCCCACCCCCATACAGCCACTTACCCAGTGTGCCTCTCCCCAGCAAGGCCATAGGGATGCTGTTGTAGACCACAGCAAAGGCTCTCCTGAAGGGTGGCTAGATGACATTCGTTGCTCTCCCTTTAGTTAACTGACAAGCTTAAAGTTGAAAAGTTACGGAGATTACATAGTACAAAGATTTATTAACTACAAAATTGCAAAGGCACCTTTCAAGCATTTTCATCGCTGATTACAGTAAATTATCAGAGACATCTGCCACACTGGTGTTCAGCATTACAATGGCATATTTAACACCAGACCTGGAGGGTGGATCACATGCAAAATACATGGGAGAAGTCTTTGCAATTTGACTTGTTCACAATTGCAATTTTAATGCCTTTCACTTCTAGAAACACTGTGTTTGTGATGTTTTCCACCAAGTCTCAGGCAATGTTCTTTCAGTGAAGAAATGAAAAGATTAAGTTATCAAATGGTGCGGGGCTACCAAGGAAATTACTTCCTCTCAGGCTCAGCAAGACACAGGATCAAGGCACCGCTGAGCTGTGCCGTGCAACACCAGGGACATGGTGCAGACTGTGGCCAGGTTGGAGGCACATCTGCCCACACATGCTGCCCTTGGACAATAACGCCACAGGCTCACAAGGCCGAGCAGGTCCTGGCTCTGGTGCTTTGCTTTACCAGCAGCTTTGTCACTTCACAGCTGTGCAGCCTCACTTAGCTCGAGCTAGATGAACCAACGTAGATGATTGCTCTGGACTCTGCTGCAGATGTGATCCATAATGGCAAGGAAAACAGAGACGGTCACACACTGTGGCTGCGGGAGAAGGATACTCACATGGCAGACAGCGGTGGTAGGAGAGAACATCTTCTCTTTTCCAGGGTGGAATTAAAAAGAGCATTTGTCATTAGCTCAGAAGAGTATGAAAGCTCCCAGGAACCTGACACTTATGTTCTCTGAAGAGCCCCTGCCCTAGAGTGCTCTCCTAGCTCCTAGCCGGATTTCTCTGGAGTCTGATTAAACTCATTATTTGCCACTGAAAATGTCATAAAATATTTATGACACAGATGATATTTAAAGATCACTGTAGAAAATTTCTAATAACTGATGTAATTCAGTGGAAGCATCCTAAATTGACACAGTCAGAAAGAGGAAATAATGGAGCAAAGCAACACTCCAACGAGCCCACTAATTAGGTATCCATAATTCCTGGGGTACAAGTCACATCCGTCTTATTGGTGCACACTCACATCTTATCCAAAGACATTCATACAGCCATAGCAGGTGTACCAATTGCTGCAGCTGTACAGCAAACTGTGTCTGAGATGGTGCAGACCAGTGCATGTTCCAGCTTAGGAAGGTGGGACTCAGGAGGATAGAGCACCCATTGAACGAGCCACCCTCGCTGTGATGAATGTAGTGGAAATCAATGCGTGTGTCTGTGCTGGTACATAGATAGGTGAAAGAGATGCAGCAGCAGATGCAGCCTCGGAGACCCAAGAGTGACAGATCAGACGGCCCTGGTAAGGTACCTGCTGAGAGCTTCATCTCCCCCAGCTCTGGGTCCATGGGAGCTTTGTCTTCCCCTGTGGGTACACCCCAAGATGCACATGCTGAAGTGATGGCGAGGCTGTTGAAGGTGCTGCTATTTACCCTCCTGAGAGCCGTTACAAGAAATGGGATGAGAACAGACAGTCTTCTCACCTTGGCTCATCCACATTTGTGGACTGGGTTTTTCCCCATTTGGAAGTTCTGCCTAGACAATTAGTGTTTGTATCAGCTGATGGTTGTATACTTCATGTTGCCTAATCCACATTTCTTTGAAGTTTTGGCCTCCTAAGGTAATAAAGGATGGTATTACTTGGGGGGGGGGGCGGGGAACAACAATGTTCTTTCTTTCTTGTCTTAAATGCACACCCAGATCACATGTCTCCTACGATGATAAATAAGGAATAGCCTTCTCCATCTTCTGGCAAAACCCAGAAAATTCCTTCTCAGCCTTCTCTCCCCTCAACCCAAGCTGAGGAACCTCTGTGTGTCTACACAGTGTTGGTCAACTTGAAGAAACAAAGTAAAGTCCCAAGAATGTTATTTTAAAGCTCTTGTCTCTGCTATTGTTTCCCATGGTTAAGGTTACCTAGCTAATATTTAATGACTGATCAATGAGCTGGAGATTAAAGAGCTCTGACTGCCCACCTGAATAGTACTGGCATTTCATCTCATGCCTGTTTTATGCACCCTGGACATGTTGGACGTGAGTTACTTCAGTGCCAAAGAAATCAGGCCTCTGGACTCAGGGGGAAAAAAACAACCTAAACCTCCATAATTCTCAATATTGATTCAAGCAATCTCCCACATTTGCTCTGGGAACTAAAGGACAATTGACTCTGAACCGAAGACAGTGAATTTGTCACCTGTTGGCACAGCTTTGCTCTTTAGAAGTTTCATCAGCTCGATCCATGTGAAGAGAAAAATCAAGAAATTTTGCAATTGGAAATATTTTCTGAAAACCTTTTAAAAGACACGCCAAAACTGAGTTTGCTTTCATTGCTTTCAGTATGTTAAGACCTGGAGGAAAATTTTCTAAAATGCCACTCCTTTCTCACAGAAGTGCTTTTTCAAACAGGAAAACTGTGCTCATTTCTCATTTTTGGTTTAAAACATCCTTCAGTTCTGGTTTCTAACATGGTATCATAAAGCTTTTTTCCTTGGAGTCATAGAAATTGTTGCATCACTACTGATAAAGCCAGATGTTCAGAGTTACTTGGGATAAAGTGGCTTTTTAATAGCCTGCATCATTAACTACAGACATTTCAAAACTATAGAAGAGAGCTGTAATAATAATAAATTGTTCAAGAAAAAAAGGCAATTGATATAACTGCTTCCAAAGTAGCGAGGCAAAAGAAAATAGGTTTTCAGAGAAATGAATGAGTCACAGTACATCATCTACAGTCTTAGAAAAACACTAGATTTAGTCACTGGTAGGTAACACAGAGTTATAAAGGAACAAGTACAAAAGGATTCCTTACCACTCACCTGAAGGCTTTAACAGCCGGAATGCACCGTTAAGGTTCCACGGTCTGCCCTACACAGCCCCAGGCGTGGGCCTCTCGGCTTTATTTCCTTCCTGAATGGGAAGAGCTCTTTGCAAAAAGCAGAGTTAAGCCCACACTATACCATTCACCCCACCAAAAACCCCAAACCCAACAACAAACCACATCCTGTCAGCTTAGAGAGGGATGCTCCACATGCCCAGTACTCTCCTTGCTGGAAGCGACGTGTGTCTTCCCTGGGTTTCTTTAATTTCAGACAAAGTCTTTGAATACGTTTATTTGTTTCTCTCAAGATCTATCTGTTGCCAAAATCATCATGTAAATACCTATAGATGAGAAACTTTAACTTGTTTTGGTTAAAAAAAAGCCAAACAACCTTGAACGCCACAAGCCTTTCTGTATAGAATGTTACAAAGGCTTCCTCCATTCTTGGACCTTCATGTACGAACACCTCTGGACACTGGATATGGGACTTGTTCTAGTGATGGACAACTCCATCCCCTGTACAGGGGAATTTTACTAGGCATCCCCCGTTCACATATTGCCAAATCCCACTGGCACTTTTAATCACAATTTCACACTCATGTCCAGATCAGAGTTGTGGAAAAATCCACTTTGCAAGAGACTCAAAAGTCTCCAGCTGAGCATCAAACTCACAGGAATAACATCAAATTACTTATTTCTGCCACTGACTTTCCACAGTACACCCTGGGAAGCATCTGGCTCCAGCTTCTCCACAGGCCGCTTTAGGGAGGTGAAGGTGGCAGAAATACCCTCCTCCCCTTCTTCAGGCTGCACAAACCCACCTTTCAGCCTCTCCTCACACACCCCATGCTCCAGCTTCATTTTTCTGAAACTTTTTCTTTTTCGGGGTGGGAAGCTGGTGAGGAGATCTGAAACATGACTGAATTTTCCAACTTCTTTCAGAGATACTTAATCATAGCCTCTTTTTTTCCCCCCACATATACTAGAAAAAAAAGGCAAAGATTAAGATGGTCTACTATCAAAACATCTAAGACAGCTGTACAAATAGCTCAATAGGAATATCCCAGATGAGTAGACAGCCTATTAAACTCTATGTCTGTGGATTGGCCTATTGTAGATCAAGAAGATACTTATCAGCTGGTATTGTTCAGCAGCAGAGAAGTCATTTGTCTTCAATATGAACACAAGGCTCCTATTGTTGCACATCAACTAGGGACCAGCTCAGATATTGTGGCATTGATTAGCTGGTTCTGAGAGGGCAAAGGAGAGGTCTGAGTTTTAACTACAATTGAAAATCAGGTAAGGGGATGGTGAGCAGGGAATATATATCATAAGAACAGCCTGTTAAAAGGAGTCATCTTAGATTTTTTTTTTTTAAAATGCAAAATATCAGCTCCAGAGACATCAAACCCTGCGTCTTCTCCACAGATGTGACCCAAATCCCTGTCAAGATGAAGGCTGAAGTCTGCAGGCTGATCCCTGTACCTTCAAACGTGCCAGTGCCTGGGTCAGTCTCAAAGCACTTCTTCATGAGAAAGAGGCCACCAGCAAGAGCACTTCGGTGCTTAAGCAGCAGAGGCTGAGAGCTGCTTGGTCTGATGCGTCCCATGTCTCACCCAAGAGCGTAACACTGTAGAGGCAGGTCCCACTGGTCTTCCAGGTACTCTGGGCATCACAGACCTCTCCTGCGGCAGTGAGACTACAGGAATTTTGCAAGCCAGTGCTTTTCCAGATGCTGTAACCAGGTGTTGGAATCGCACCAGGAAGCTGTGAATAGTTCCCAAGAATAGATTCTTTGAGCTATCTTACCCATGCAACTTCCAGCCTCAGAAGAGCAAATAGGAGATGCAACTTTTATTTAATCTTTCCTTGGGAAAAGGTGAAAAACCCACAGAGTATCACTGAAGAAACAGCGACAGAGAATCCCGATTCATGGATCTCACTCTGCTTCCTAATTTGTTGTTTTGAAAAAGATCAATGCTGTTGATGTCTGTCAAAATTATAGATGTGCTACTATTTGTGGATCAGTTCAGTGCATTTACAATCCCAGGAGATATCTCAATGCCAAATTTACTCTTTTTCTCACTGATACTGACAACATAAGAACTCCTTTCCAATATCTGCTTCTTAGATTAAAGTTTCCAATGAAATTCTGCATCTGAAAAAGCAACACCAGCAGAAATAGCATTGTGCCATTAAGTAAGCTAATCAGTCCTCAGCTTTGCCCCCTTTTTGTCCCTGCCCTACAAAGGAGCAAGGAAATGCAATACTCTCCTCTGGGTATTTCTGGAACAGTGCCCCTGACATTAATGCAAATCACTGGTCATGCAATGCACTTGGCTTCCTGGGACTGATACCTCCTTAGATCTAGGAAGGAAACTGGAAATTTCACTGTCACTGCTTTGAAAATGGATGGACTCTGCTGCTGATAATGTTTAGCCATTATGAGCACCACACTAGAACACCCCAATTTTGGCACCAGGTGTATAGAATCACTGCAGGGAAGTAGCCTCCCAGCAGCTCCCGCCAGCCTGCTGAGCAGTACAGGGAGGATCACGAATATGCAAGACAGACAGGCAAAACCCTAGAACCTATTGCTTCCAAAATCCAATGCAACCTTAGCCTAATTCATGTTTATTATTGTGATGTCTCGGTCAAAAAGAAAAAAAAATTTAAAAACATCATCCTTTCCCAGTCCTACAGCAGCAACACCTCAGGTCTTCCACCCTGCTCAGGAACCCTCCTCCCTACAGCTGCTGTCCCTCAGAGGGATGATGCCTCTGACACACTATCTCCACCAAGGGGAAACTAAGGCAGGCTGCCCCTAAACCAGAAGAACCTGGAAATGAGGGATGTGGCCAAACTCATATCTTTCACTGCAAAGCCTGTTCAGAGTCCAACCTTTTTGCCCACCTTGTTTCAGTCAGCTGTATACCGCCATCATTTCACACGCATGTGGACACGATCAGCTGGATGGGGCTTGGAGCAGCCTGGTCCGGTGGGAGGTGTCCCTGCCCATGGCAGGGGGGTTGGAACTGGGTGATCTTGAAGGTTCCTTCCAACTCTAACCATTCCGTGGTCACTCTTTGGGTAGCTGACTTCCACAATGTTTCTGCCATAATGCATCCTGAGTTAATGCTAGGAAATCTCAATTTTCTGACTGCTGCAGGCTGTGGGGACTTTTTTTTTTTTTCTGTGAAAAAATGATGTCCTCTTCTTCTCACACACTCTTCTTTGTTTGCAGGCATGACCTACAAATGGCAGCTAGGTAATAAACTAGGGAAGGGTAAAACAGATGATGTGTTCACCAGAAATCCTCCTTCATCAGCTTGACTTTGTGGCTTTCAGCTAGTTTTCCTCACTCTGTCTGAACTACTCAGCTGCAGAGCACACTGAAAAGGACAGAGTTTCTTTGCAGAAAAAGAAGTCCTTGAGAAAACATGAGCTGATTTCATATTCCTTCTGGGACTTTGAATCCATGTTCTTTCCAGCCTGGATCGCTTCCACTTTATAAGCTATCAGGAGTCTGAATATACTCTCATCTGCAAGCACCACAGCTGAGGTTGCAGAACCTGTCCTGAGCCCCTGAGGTGCTGGATGGTTGCAGCAGCTACAGTCCCGCAGCAGCTCAGCTACATAAGCAGCTATAGAAGAAACTCGGAGCACTACCAACACCCACAGAAGGGCCTGTGGGTGTGATAAAGAGATAAAGAGCATGTTTACCACAAAGTAACTCCAACCTTAAAGGCTGCAAAAGAACAGCAGGGAAAAAAAAAAAAAAAAAAAAAACAAAACAAAAAAACCCACCACACACAAAAGAAAACCCAACATCAAAAGAGTTGTGCTGATGGGTTGTGTCCCAAATAATGCGTACTTGGGTACGGTGGGACTATTTTATTTCTTGGCTAAAAGCATTTACATCCACTCTGCTGTGTTCCAGAAACACAATGACTCAGTTGCATATGTTAGTTCATCTGTCTCATTTTCAGAAGTATTTTTACCATTCAGATTCGAGGGTTATATAATTTGGGTTTGCACCAGGGATCCTGTGCACAGTGTAGCCCAAGACCAACCAGTCTGTGCAGATGACATTTTTAATCTTGAAGTGTTCAGCCTGAAGAGGAGGCAGAGCTGGGTGAAGAGAGTAAGACTTCAGATGGTGACATATGTAATAAGTTACTGAGAGAGATTAAACTAGTCAGAGCCTTCCATTTGCTATGAACTCAATAATAACACAACTCTAGGACCGGTAATTACATGACTAATTAGGACTCTAGAACCAAATAGTCTTTTTATTAGATAAATTTTATAAGATCCTACAGCTGCAATTAATGCTAAACTGGCCCAGTCATCCTGAAGGCTCCTCCAAAGCCTCTCTCCAGATTTATCTTTGCTACTCGTTTATATCCCATACTGATGCCTGCCTACAGACAGAGCTATTTCAAAGTCAAGGGAACTATATAAACTAAATATTGATAGCAACAAATATTCAGGTGAGCACTGCCTTCCACACAGCTGGCTGATGTACGAATCAGCAGCAGAAGCCTCTTCTCTGCAAGAATAGTTATTTTCCTTTAGCACAAAGAAAAATGGTCAACTGAACACAAAGTATAAGTTTTATCCTCCTGTTACATAACTCATTCAGCTCAAGACAGCCTCAAATATTTTTACATAAATGAACATGACATCTATATTGCCTTTGATTAGAGGAACATTTGATTTTTGAGACACGTATGAGGCTTACATTGAAAGTAACAGCATACACAACAGTGAACATTACGAACTTTGCAGAGCAGGTGGTCTATCTGGCCTTAAAACACTGCATTCTCCAGCCTGCTCAGAAAAAACACACACCATGTTGATCTAAAAGCATCCTATAGAAAGGCACTGGAGTTATTTTAAGGTCACAAACTCAAGCCTGGCTTAAACCAATTTTTTAAAAAAAAATAAAAGTCCAGGAAGTCTTGTAGTTTGTTATTCTCTTTCTATTAAATCTGGGCTGGAAACATCTTGCTTTAGTTTGCAGGCACCAGGTCCTGTAGCTAACTGATCAGAGAAGAGGGAGCACTCCCCTCCTGAAGCCATCTCCTGTCCTTCCCTGGGGTTGCCCAAACGGATGGCCCATCTCGCTCCCACCGTGCAGCAGGTTTCCAGACCTCATGTCAGTGTGGCATAACTACTTCTTTCCTTCCAACAACCTTCCTGAAATGCAGGCACCAGAAGAGAATCATTTTTCCCCACAGCGGTCTCAGTGATGCCATAACTGGGCCATGACCTGATGGCTCCCTTACCCTTCTTCGATGGGAATGCCGGCGGTGCCATGACACAGCCCAGGGCAGAGCTGCTGCAGCATTTTTTCCCCCATGCATCTTTTCCACTAACAGCAATTTCAGTGCAAGTCTGAGAAATGAGAGCCTTTGAAACATGGATAAAATTTTCAGTACTTTCTACCATGTCAAGGAAGAGCCCCAACGCATCTCTCCAACCACATTCCAGTTCTATCCCTGCCCCGTGTGGTGTAGCTGTGCCTGCAGCTTCCAAGAAAAGCCCAGGACGACTTGTGCACAGCCCTTCCTCCTCCAAGAGGATCATTTCTCCTTGCTGTCTCTCTACATGCTACACATCACTTTCATCTGGTATGTAGCACAGATTTAGGACATGGTGAACCCCTTATTCTGAACAGCACATATAATTATGTTTCTCCTCTGACATGTAAAATCTTTCACTTACTAACAAGCAAACGTTAAATACACATAAGCAAAAAGCTTATGCTTCCAAACTGGTCATCTGCCATATTAGTGAGATTTTTCTTACCTGGATTTTTCCACTGTTACACACATAAAGCTTTTAAATCTGCAACACCCAGACAACAAGGCTCCTGTCTGAATAATGCCTCTGTACTATGAGAAAGCAGAATGCAACCTCACAGCCTATGCAAAGTCTGTGGGTCACAGTCTGCAGGATCTCTTGCAGTTACTGTTTTCCAAAGAACACTTTTCCCCATTAACCCCAATGGGAGTGCTGTTTTTTATCCCTATAAAGCCACGGGGCTGTAGGAAATGCTATCATTTTACCATACAATTCAGCTCACCCACTACACGTAACCTGCCCTCATCCATTATTTCACAATCTGTGATTTGCATTCACCACCTCAACACACAACACCAAGACACATAATAAAACAGACTGGCAGCGGAGTAAGAAAATATCCCTGCGGGACCCCACTAAGAACCACTTTTATGAAATCATTCCTCCTTACCTACCACTTCTTTTTTAGACCTGTTAACTAAATCAATTTTCTGATACATTTAGCATAAGCTGGCCTGATTCTGCAGAGGACTATTCTCACCAGAACCACATGCAGTGCTATAGCCTCAAGCACACAGCCATGGAAACAGTCCTGGAATGGAATCCTTCCCTGCATCCCATTCCATCTCATCCCAGCAGCATCCTTCACAGCTTCTCGTGACAGGGGCTTCACAGCCTCACCTGGCCATTTGTTACTCATGCCCTCATTGCCAGAAAGCTTTCCTCAAAGCCCAGTATGGATTTTCCCACTGTGGTGGGTTGACCTCAGCTGACTGACAGGTGCCCACCCAGCTGCTCCATCACTCACCCTCCATCAACAGGTCAATGGGAGAAAAATATGACAGAAAAACTCATGGGTCAGGATGGGGACATCACTCATCAATTACTGTCATGGGTAAAACAGACCCAACTTGGGAAAAAAATAATTTATTTTATTGCCAATTAATTGTAACAGAGCAGGACAGTGAAAAATAAGAACAAAACCAAAACTACCTTCCCCCACCCCTCCCCACATCCCAGGCACAGCTTCACTCCCCACTCTTCTGCCTCCTCCCCCTGAGCAGTATAGAGGGATGGAGAATGGAGGTTGTGGTCAGTTCCTAATGCTTCAGCTCTGCCACACCTTCATCCTCTTCCCCTACTCCAGTGTAGGGCCCCTCCCAGAGTTAACAAACTGTTCTAACATGGATTCTTCCCATAGGGTGCAGTCCTTCAGGAATGGACTGCTCCAACAAAGGTTACNGGCATCTGGAACACCTCCTTCTTCACGGACCTTGAAGTGCCACCAACATTGATGGGTCCATCTATCCAGCACAAGAACAAGCTCCTGTGTCTTCTCACAGAAGCCACCCCTGCAGCCCCCCCCCCT
>VZSZ01009518.1:857012-922486 GCA_013398815.1 Ibidorhyncha struthersii
CCTGGGCTCTCCCGCTGGTGGCGGGAGCCCGGAGTCTGCTGCAGAATCCAATTTTGCCTCCCCTGGTATCTTGCACAGGAGAAGTTTACTCTGCCAGAAGCATTTTTATTGCTTTCCAGGTGCAGAAGGCTTAATTTTGTGTCAAAAGGTAGTAGGGAAAAACTGAATTACTTTTAAACCGAAAATATCTGCAAGATGTACCTTGGAAATTTGAGTTTTTTTATTAGTGGAAGGGGGGGCGGGGGGAAGAGGTATAAAGAGAAAGTGCCATGGAAGCTTCAGAGAAAATAAACACAATTTGCATTTTGTGGCAAAAAACAAAATAAGAGCTCTGTTTCGAGCAGCTGCTGTGCACCAGAGCGTGCCTTCCCCGCCTCGGCAAGTCCCGGTCCTGCTGTAGATTGCTGAGACGCAAGCAGGGCGGGTTGCACGGGCTGCACCCGAACAGGAGATACAGCACGGGATACCCGCTCAGGGACCGCACAGAGGTGGCGTGCGGCTCATCACTCTGCTGCTCATTCAGGGCACGAGCCACGTACCAACCAGGGATCAGTTTCGCCCAGAACTGCACCCGGGAGCACGGGGCAGTGTGCCACGCATGGCACCATGGGCCGGCTTCCCTCTTCCCAGGACTTCTGCACGCTTGGTCTAAAAAATACATTATGTGCACTATTATAATATAATTTATCAGTGTCCAGTTGTAAGAGTTAAAAGACAGTTTGAAAATCAAGCAGCAAAGGTAACTTTGGTCCCGGGGACCTTTTGTGCTGCCACTCAGTGCCGGCAGTGGAATCACAATAAGCATCCAGGCAAATGCCACTGGAAGAGCCTCCGAAAGCTCTAATAAGGTGATGAAAACATGCATGTAACTCAGAAAGTTAACAGGAATAGCAGGCAGGAGTCCTGGAGTTCAGACTGCTTGTCATCACTATTAAGTAGGAGGTGTTTGAAGAGACTGAGAAATGGATGGGAGTTTGTAAAGATAAGCTGTAAACTCAGTCATCACCCTCTGTCAGGATCCGGGAGGTCTCCAAACACCTTTGCTAGAACTAATGGAAACTGAGTTATTTTTATCACTTACTCCAAAGCTTCAAGGCAAGGATGCCGTGTGCTGCCAGCCCAGCTGGCACTTGCTGGGAGCCGATGGGGGGCAGACACCGGGTGCTGCCCGCAGAACCCCAGTTACCCCAGTTACCCGCTGCGTGGGCAGAGATGTTCTGGGGCAGCAGCTGGAGCCACAGCGGGTAGAAGCGCACTATACCTACTGCAGGTTATTTTATAGTATGTTATGTATCACATTTATGTAGACACAGATTGATTTGATCAATTTGTAAGAATTCTAAAAACATTTACATTTGTTTGCTTAAAAAAAANTTTCGCCTTATACACAGAAAACATTTTTTTCCGTCAAATCATGTATACCTTCATCCCAGAATATGCATGTTGGATTGATAAATACTTTTTCACAACACGTGGCACACAAAACGTTACCTGTCAGAGCCCTGCTGCATGCCCATGAGAAAATGAGCTGGCAAACCTGTGTATCAGCATTCAGACAACTTGTATAGGAAGCCAGGAAAAATTAGGTTGAGACAATGAGTGATGATATGACAGTGTGAAAGAAAGAAGCTTTTTCGGAATACGACAAACTTATTTGGAGAAGCTAGTTCACTTTATTAAAGTAAAGCATGATTGACATAAAGCAAATTTTCTCCTCATTTGTGCTTTTTTTTCTTTTTCTTATTTATACAATGTCCTAAAAAATGTGGAGACTTAGATCTATAGCTCTCAGTGAACTTTCTGTTTTTTTTCCTCCACGTGATTAAATCTTTTTATTTCTGCACTCAAAATGAAAACCCAGGGAAGAGGAGGACAGCGTGGCCGTGGCTGCAGTTCATGCCACGTTTGGGGAGCTGAGCGCAGCGTGAGGGCGGAGTGCCTGGGTGCTGGGTATCCCTGCCCTGCCGCGCGTGCCGAGACCGGGATCCTCGCTGCTGCCCAGGGCTCCTGCTGCCCTGGCTCTGCCGCGACCGAGGAGCCGGTGGGAGCAGCAGCATCCCTCCCCACAAAGCCTCGCTCCTCGCCTCGTGGTCCAGGCCCAGCATCCCCGCGAGGGACCCCCTCCTCTGCACAGACGCCGGCTCGCTGCTCGCTTGGGGCAGTGCTGAGGACTCTCCTTTTATTATTGTTTCCCTTCCATACTGCCACTGAAGCTGTATCGTTAGATGTGTTTTTTACATGGATAGAATACGCTAATTATGCTTACTTATACATTTCTAAACAATCCATCCATTTTAATTGGATTATATAAGTAATTGGACAGCAACGTGCTAAGCAGAGAGAACAGCAGATGAAAATGCTGGCTCTTTCACACAGAGTTCAACTGCTATACAGAAGCATACGATAATATATAGTAAGAGGAACTCATTACAAACCATTACCACCAAGGAATTGTTTCCCATCTTCTAAGTAATTCTCTATTTTCGTTACCCACTCTCCATAACTTTAATATTCATGGTTTTACAAGCAGTATATTTTGGTATACATTGATGACTGCATTTTTGCCCATTACCACACAACGGTCTCTTCTTCAATCTCTTCATTAGGATTGTTCCCCCTACTTTGGGTTATTCCGTTTCTAATTTGTTTATGAAACAATTTGCTCAGTGTTGCATCACATGAGCAAGTGTGCTCTCACACGCACATCAACTCTTTGGACTTCATTGTCACCTGTGGGCTTTTATCCTTGCCTTTCTCCACTTGCAAGAGCTTTTGCAGCTGCTTCTGGGGCTTATCTAAAGCACCATGACGTTTCTGCCGGGACTCTGCTTGCTGCCTGGTGATGGGTCCAAGACAGTCATCCCTTACAGCATACACTTTTCATCCTGTTCTTTTACAATGCTTTATTGCTTCTTCTAATTTAGAATAGAATAGTTCCAGCTGGAAGGGACCTGCAATGATCATCTAATCCAACTGCCTGACCACTTCAGGGCAGACCAAGAGTTAAAGCGTGGGATTAAGGGCATTCCCCACTGCCAGGCTTGGGGCATCGACCGCCTCTCTAGGAAACCTGTTCCTGTGTTTGACCACCTCTAAGTGACCCATTTGCTTTCCACATATCTGCAAAATAAATGTTTTATAGGAAAATAACTATGTTGTGAAAAATCAGCCCTGCTTTTAGGTTGGGGACAGGAGAAGGAAATGCCTTGTTTTGCCTCAGTCTGCATGGACCAGTCTCCCAGGTGGTGGTTTGTTTGCTCTGTCTTTTATTATGTCCATCATGAGGTGCTTTAAAATGCATTCCTGGCTTGAAGTCATGCCCTGAGAAAAGATATCTCTGTGCCTATTTTAAAATCTCCTTCTGCCTGCTGCAGAGGTCTGGCAGGTATAGCGCAGCCTTCCCAGGGTGCTAAGTGCGCTGGTCAGTAACTGTAATAATTTGGTGATATATTAAAATGTCTTGTAAACCAATTTGCAGCAGGTGAATGATTGCTCTGCTTGAAAGACTTCAATTTTCGTTTCTTATTTTTCGAAGCAGATACTTATTATAATACAGGTTATTAAACATCAAAGGTTTACCTTGTCTTGAGACAATTTAGCTTCTTTTAGAGGCTCATAAATGCTTTATTGTGCATGGTTGTGAATAAATATTTGATTCTATATGAGATCAGTTTTCACCCACTGGAAGTTACAGAGCTGCTGAGAGCACAGGCTCACTTGCCAACCTCAGAGCCCATGTGAGTTTTGGTAGAGGTGTCACTTACCTCTCCTCACCACTTGTCACATAAGGGCCATCTTCCAAAGTGTCCTGTTCATCTGAATTACGTGTCAAGTGCTACAGAATCAAAATCAGCTCATACCACTTGCATCTTTCTCGATGCCGGGCAGAGAAATGGAAACACCTCAGGGACGGGGTGCAGGCAGTGCTGTCCCCACGGACACTTTGCTGGGTGAAGGTTGGACCCCCCTCTGTGCCTGAGGGGTGCTCGGCATTCTGGGGTAAAGGCAGTGAGCCCGGCTGCAGGCTCTGGAGGTGTTTAAATGCTTCCACATTAACAGGGAAGTCTCCCAACAGAAGGTTCTCCCTGTCCATCCCACCAACCAAAATGGAGTGGGACTTCACTGCTGGGTGGAGGGCGCTGCTCCCCTCCTGGTCCGACTCCCCTCAGAGTCAGTCTCTGGTTCCAGACACCCAGGGCTGCACATCTGGAAGGCTGTTACCCAAACCCATCCAAACCTTCCTGGGACTGGTGGCACCCCCACAGAGTGTGACACTCGCTGGTGCCATGGAGGCTGCTTTCCCCAGCCTTGTCTCAATCCCTGAAGACTCTCTTCTGCTTCGACTGTGCGTGTCCTCCATGCTTCTCTGTGTGCCGGCCTCCCCACGCACCAATGTACAGCATCACCTCCTGGGAGAGAGCAGCCAGTGGTGCCCATCTTCAGGTCTCCTGGCTAGTTATATACCCATGCACTACAACAGCACCACCGGCTCAGCAAGTGCCCACTCCTCCTCCAGATTCACAGCGCAGACAGCTTGGCTCCAAGGGTTGGTCACAGCAAGGTATAAGACAGATTGTGAAGGGTATTTGATATCTTTGAAGGAGATTTTCACCCATGCACATGTATGCACACACAGTTCAGCTCACTACAGAAGTCCATCACTTCTCCGTCACACCAGTCCTTGATTCAGAGCAGAGACGATGCAGATTTCCTCTACAAGGGAGTGTTTTTCTTCTATCTCCTCAAAAGTCAGGTGAATACAGGTCCCAGGAGACGAAGCATCACTCAGGTCTCAGGTTCATCAATAAAAACTTAAATAATCCTCTTTCTCAGGATCACTGCTCACAAATAAACATCAACAGAAAGACTCTGTAAGCACTACAGCTCCTCTGCCAGTAGAACAACTCCTATCTTCTGGACTGATTAGGTACTTTTTCATGGTCTCAGCTATTGGCAAGGAAGCAGAGATGCAGAGTAAGTTGTTTTTCGCTACTGGAGGAACTCCCAAAACTTGGTAATGTCTATTGTTTTCCGGTTTCTCCTTCAACACGTTGCACTGGGATGAATCACAGGGAAAAGGTTCAGTGTGGCACATTATGTAGAGCTACAAAGAGAGCAAATTTTCCTCTCAGACAATAATTAAGGTAAAGATGAATCAAGAGACTCACTTTGTTTTTAATTAACGATTTTCAAATTGATTTTCTATAGCTCTGGATTTTCCAATGGATTTTTTAATGACTGGACTCTTTGCAAGATGTGATCTTCAGAAGAGACATATATTAAAGCCTACAGGAAAATGCCAGGAGCTGTCTCACAGAGTTATTGCATGTTCCTGGGGAAGAACCGAGGGAGAGCTTGGCAAGAGTCATTTCTTGTTCGTGTAGGGGAATCTATCTCCCTTTGAGATGACCATGTCCATTTTCCCAGGGAAATTCTATTTCTTTAATGTTAAAGACATTTTCTTGACAGCATATATGATGCAAAAAGGGATCGGGGGAACGCTGCCTGGTTGCCTCTGCCTTCTCTCCCTTGCGAGAGCAGAATACTGTGTAGAATAAAACACTTGGGAGAGACAGTGACCAGGCAGAGGGGAGAGTGACAGCCCAGCGTAATGCAGTGATAAGGACACAATTTGGGGGGGCAAACGGGGAGATGAGGGAAAACAGGCCCACAGCAGCCCAGTGTGTTTCGGTCCCTCCATGTTGGGATTTGCTATTTAAAAGGGAGTGGTCCAGTGGGATTGTGTCAGACGTGAATATTTTGACCATGGTATTAATTCCATTTGCAGTTCCCATTGGTAATTTTTAGACACAGCAAATATGGCAGCTGTTGCACCAGGGTGCTGAGCCAGATGGCAGATGTCACAGCAAGGCCACTCTCTGTCCTCTCCAAAAAGCCATGGAGGTTTGGGGAGACCCAGACATAGAGAGAAAGGCAGAGCTTGTGTCCTTCTTTGGAAAGGCCAAAGCTGCAGTGCTCCCTGCCGAGCGATGGTCGCACACATCTGCACTGTGCAGGCAGCCCCCCCCACCCCCCGGCCGCCTCGCCTGCGTGGCTCCGGGTGTCCTCACCGGTGCAAAGCATGCTCCCCGGCCGGCGCCTGGCCGGCTGCCGTGCCACCGCGCTGCGCTCACAGCTGTGGGTCTTGTGCAAACAGTTTGCTTTGCTTTCTTCTTGACAAGAGAAAGTCAAACCGAAAAGCAGAGAAAGGAACTGGGCTACAGTTGGTCGAAGACATCACATTTTATTCTTCTCCAAAGATGTGTAACCATAAAAACAGTAATGTCTTTCCTGCATGCCGAGGATCTTCTTCCATTTTCACTGCCGCCTCCAGCATTAGCCAAATGTTTGGGGAATAATTTTTTTCCAAATCCACCCTCATTATTATTCAGACAATTTATGCCCTCCTGTTCACAAGGACTGCAATAACAAGAGAGGATGATAAGAAACCATTCTTCCGATAATGATTTAAATGGGAGTGTGTGAGATACCAGCCCTCTCTGCATGGTAATCCACCAATTGTTCTGATATACGCGGTGCTTGCACTCACCTGGCACCAGCTTCTCAAACTGTTTTAAAAAATATGAAGGAAATGCACCCATATTTTCCTCAAGGTGTTTTTCTTGGGAATGATCAACACTCTGACTTCCTTCATTTAAGGAAAAGTGCAACACACACATGTCCAGCATCCCTCTCTGCAAGTAGGAAGGTCCTTACATATTAATTTGGTAGTTTTTATTTACCTCAGTGGAAGAAATTACATGAGAGAGAGGAATTTAGTTCAAGAGGGGAAGGGTTCAGTTAATTGTCGACCAGCTGGAGCCGGGAGGCTGGAGAGGACTTGCAAGTCCAGACTCCCCAGCTGATCATCCCCTCACCGGCTGTGAGACTCCAGAGGGGAGCTGGTGCCCCTAATCAGGGGGCTGCGTGTGGGACCGCTGCCGCCCAAGGGGTGGACGGGGACAAGGGGGTCCTTGTCCTGACCAAAACCTGCAGGGATGTAAGGGAAGAGCCCCTCACCCCTGTCGCTCTCCAGGAGGGTTTCCCTCCCCCAGCAGCCTCCTCTCTCACACGCCCAGACGTGCGCCGCAGGGCACAGAGCATCCCCAGTGTGGGGTCGCCCTGCCGCTGGAGCTCCGCTCTGCTGCCCCGGCATGACACTTGTCCGCGGGGTTTGGCATCTCCCTGCTCCGGCTGCACAGCACCAAGCGCTGGGGAGCCCGCACACCGGAGCTTCGCACCAGCAGAGGCCACAGGAGTTAAAAAAGTCAAAACAGCAACACAACAAGGACTACAAATTAATAATAAGAACAATTATTACTTTAAAAAGTTCAGTGAAATCTGTGTGTATATTTATTTTCCATGCCTATCTACATACAAACTGAGTGACTGTAAGAACCAAAGTCACCTCTGGTGCTACGCAGGTGGAAATTGCCGTGTGGTTTTCCTCTCTGGAAAAGGCAATGCAGGTCTTCAGAAATAGCTGTCACTCTGTCCCTTGTATTTTTGCTCTACAGGGAAACCCATAAACATGTCACCACACTCATCAGGCTCCTGTGCTGTTTTGTACAAATGCTTTTTGTCCGGCCCCGGCCTCCCCCGCAGTCTGAAGGAGAGCAATGCCTCCAGTGCTCCCTGCTGCAACGTGATGAGCGTTGTTTTCCCCCTGACCCTCCAAGTGGTGCCTGCAGTTCATCCTGCCTATGGGGGGGGGATCGAATGTAAACCACAGTTTCTTTTACCATGACATTTACAGAAAAAAATCTTGAGTCATTTCTATAATGCTTGCTTATGAACCGATCTTTAGCTTCATCTCAACCGTGCTGCTACACGGAGAGCTTCTCCAGCCCTAAAGATGGCAATGGAAATGGGTGCTGGTATTGCCTCTTGGGACTCATATCTTCTACTATCTTGTTTGCTTAAGCTAATCATGCTTCCAGATGCAAAGAAGTAGGAAAGAAGTTGTTTTTACCTAAGCAGAGCGTCGCTTTCACCCTGTGTCCATCTGTGCTTACCTCCCGCTCTCAGCAATGGCAGATCCTGAATTTCTGACAATACGGTGTCTGCCAAATCTGCAAAACCATAACAGAGCTAAAACAGCCCCTAGCAAACAGCACAGTCAGTGTCCGCCTTGCAGGTCTCTGAGGTGGAGTGAAACTCCTGTGAAGTCCACTAAAGTGCAAAGAATTCTTTAAAAAAGTCAGTTTGAGTGGTTTGAACATTGGCCTCCTGTGAAAGGACACGTTTTCTCAGTGGTGTGTAAGGGCAGGCAGGGAAAACACGCATTTCTCTTTCAAATACAAACTTCTGACACTGTTTGTGCTGCCACTGGGGAGAACGCATTTTTATTCAGCTGCTGTAAGGAGCAGCTGTCTCTGGCTCACCCGGCTCCTGATGGGTGACAACATTCCATGCAATCTAAAACTTATTTTGTAACTCTGGCACCACAGAACCATCATAACAACAGCCAGGAAAATAGGAGCAGCACCGTGGGGTGGTGCCATGACAACCTCCCCACTACACGGCTCCGTGAACCCCAGCCCTGGCTTGTTTTGAATAAGGAGGGGATGATTTTTCCTCTTTGCTGTTTGAGCTGAGGCTCTCGGGACAGCCCCGGGCACTGGGCTGCCTCTCCCGTGCTGAGCGCGGACATGTGGGGATGGCGGTGGTGGTGGTGGTTTGCTAAAGAGAGAGCAGGGAAAACTTTGTTCCTTTCCAACTTTAAGGGCTAATTCAGCCCAAGTATCTTGTAACTATCTTCTGATGTGTAACTCACATCCCATTGCTGAGCTGAGCCCATTAAATGCCTTTTCAGGGCTCTGCTGGTCGTTGCTGCTCTTCTGCTCCTTTCCCGAGACGTCAAAGCACTCTCTGCAGCTGCCGTTCAGCGGGGCTTGGCTGGAACAACGCCAGGAAGGTCTCCAAGCCTTCCCTCAGCTCAGCGACCAAATGCTGACAAGTCTGCAACCTTGCAGAACGTGGCGCGAGCGTTCTGCGTTTCTCGCTCCGCACCCGTGCAGGCACGCGGTCCCCGCGGTGGCTGGGCTGGCAGCGGGATGCGCTGGCTGCGGGCTCTGGCGTGGGCAAGGCAGAGCAGGACCTGGGCTAGTCGGGGGTTAACGAGTGCAGCCCAAACAAGCACAAGCTCTCAGGGCTGTGCTGGGCTCAGTTTCATGACAATTTAACCTAATCCAGGCTGGGACTGCCACTGTCCCAGCATTCCCCCTCCCACTATACAGCCCCGTCCCTCCTCTTGCCGACTCTGTGATAAAACCGAGCTCAGCCCAGAAACATAGAGAAGAGCACAGACGCTGATCGCTTCTTGGGTAGGGTTGTCCCAGTCACCCCTTGCACCCCCCGCCTCTCCTGGCACCAGGTCCCCACGGAGGGGCAGCAGGGATGCCGGGGGGCCAGGGCAGGAGGGCTGCGGCATCCCAGCCTAGATCAGCTTTAGCTGCCGTACAGCCACAGCTTCAAGAGTGACAGTCCGTGTCTGCGGGCTCTTACATCCTCATTTTCTGCAGTCCCTGAAATGGGTATGCTGTAGGTAAGCGGGAAAATAGGTCACTCTGTTGCTTCAGGTACTTGCATTTGAAAACACAGCCAGTCAAGTAGATTAAAAGAGAAAACGAGGCAGGAAGTGGGGAAATCAGACCAGTATGGTGAGGCACCATGAGCACCTTATCAACCGGTAATTTTCTCTATTATTTTATCTCTGGAGAAAATTTACCACAATGATATTTGCAGCACAGATGCATCCTTGTCCGTGTGAGCTTGTGTGCACAGAACCAACCAGATAAATAAAAATGAAGGAAATCTAAAAGACCCTGACCTCTTTGCCATGGCCAGAGATATTTCCTTAAAAATGGGAGATTCTGCAGAGATTCACGGAGCTCACTGTGGCCACGGCTGTTTCATGGGTTTTAGGAGGAGTTCAGACACACAGGTAGTTGAACAGTCCCCTAAGTCCAGGCAACATATTGTTCATCATACGAGTACCTAATACAAGATGGACAACAATAAATGTCAAAGGTTCCTCCCAGGCCTCGAGTGTTGCAGGAAAAGCAATCTGCTGTATAATCAGCAGAGGTGATGAAGCCCAGCCTCTGGCAGGTTTGGTCCCCCTGCAGCTGCAGGGAGCTAACAGCCTGTTGGCCCCATCGCCGCTGAGCTGTGCCATGGTGGTCCCGGCATCCTCCTCACGGGCACGCTGTGCCCCCCCCCCCACCGCTCCCTGCAGCCAACAAGGGCTGCGCTTCCCACTGGGGCTTTCAGCACTTGCCCCTTTCAGAAAGTAATTTTTATGGCAGTATGGTAATTCTGCATATAGATATATTACTTTCAATAGAAATTCTATTTAAAAGGTGACATCCTTCAGTGATTAGCTGTGGAATATCCATTACTGGAGCAGAAAGTGGAAAATGCAATGATAAGTTCCTTGAATGAGAGAATCTTGATAAATCCCAATCCTTGCAATTTGGCGTAATACCCACATTGTGATTCCACACCTGCACCTGCACTGTTCTGCTGCTCTTATCTGATTCTTGCGCTCTACCTTGATCATTTGGGCACCTGTTTGAAATGGATCTGCTTGCACAGGACAAGCTGGCAGACCCCACGGTGCCCCCGCACTCCCAGAGCCCTGCCTCAGGCCAGGGTTGGTACCCGAGATCTTCAATAGATGCTGTTTTCTGTAAACGCAGCGAGGAATTGCTGGGGCAGGGTCAGCATCCCAGTGCCCCAGTTTTCAGAAAGTTGTCCCTTGGCCTGATGCATTGTTTCAATATGGCACAAACAGTTCTTGGCCATGTGAACAGTAAGAAGAAAAACAAATTATCAAAATACTGGTGGGCTGCCTCCAAACCCACTCTGAACTGTAGACTCCCATGCTCACACACCCTTGGAGAGATGAAATAGAGCTGTACAAGAAAGAGAATATTTCATATGTTTTTTTCTGACCTACCGCTGCCACATTTCTACCTCAAATTCCCCCAAAATAACAGATATTCAACCTCCTTTTCTAACGAGACGTTTCAGATTTTACCTGGTGGGGAATTATAAAGGATGAACACTCAATGCATATAAAAAAGATAATAAAAATAATTCATCGTAGCTGTATTTTAATCAATCATATAATAAAAAGGAGGTAACAGGAATAAGGGCCTCACTGTGCCAAGCGCTGAACAAAATAGGGCATTTTATCAGCTCCAGTAACTCCAGCATTTTAATTAGCAGCACAGTCAGCACAGGTTGCTGTGGGCTTCATACAGCTGAGTGCTGAGCATCTAAGACTGACCCTCTGTGCCTGCAGCACACCTCAGCATCTGAAGTAGTAGCACAGACTACATGTAAATAAAAAGAAAAAAGGAAAATAAAATATCTCTTTGGCAGGGGAGTGAGCTGGCTGGTGCGTAGGTGTCTCTTCCCATGCGGCATGGGGAGCAGCAGATGCTGCTGTCCCAGACTCACACGGTGCCTGAGACGCGGCTGGTACTCGGTGTCCAAGTGCCTGCTCAGTCCTCACTCTGTGCTTCCCATCCCATTGCACTTCCCCCCACAGCACGTTTTTCTCCCTCCTTTTCTTTTTCATTTTTCCTTACTGTGGCATTTGCTTTTCTCCTCTGACAACATCGTTCTGTTCACTTTTCTCCGGGAAGATCAATGCAGCTGAAGAAGGGCAGGTTATTTATTTTGACAGCCATAAATTCAAACGAGCTCAGCTTAAAAATCCCTGTGTCCAGTTCTACAAAATGAGCAATATCATCCTCACATCTCCATCTGACAAGCCTCCCTTGCAGAGCAGAAGGGGTTTAAGGCATAGGCTCAAAATGCCATGTTCACACCTGAAACCAGCCTGGCCATCGAGGGACAGAGCATCTGCAGCCACACCCAGTAATCCTTGACTTTTCAGACAGATATTTAAATCTCAACAGTTTAGAAGTTAACTGTGCTTCCACTGGGAAGGGTTACATTTCAAAGTCACAATTCAGTGTCACTGTAATCAGTTTACTACATTGCAAAATTATTATTAGTGTACCTGAGGAAAGTATTGTCTTTTCAAGTATCAAAATGTTGGGTTGAGTTTTCTCTTAATGATCATTAATATTTCTTACTGCGTTGTGTGTGGTATTACCATAGTCATTGATCTGTGTTACTCTTGTGCAACTGCCAAATTATAGACTCTTTAATAATTCAGATTTATTAGCTGTGGTTCCTCTAGACCAAACAGGAAAGATGCTCTAACTAAGTAATTGAGTATGAAGTCTGAACTGAAGAACTGTTCTGTATCTATTTTTCTTTAATTGCACCTGAATGTTTAAAAGGTCTGTTCTGTCTACTGTATTCTACTCTATTCTGTTCTGTACGATTTCAAACTTCTGTTCTCATAATGATGGGTTATCACTTTATAAAAGCTCACACCCTTCTCAGGATAATGAGATATATTCTCGTCTTTCAAACCCTCATTGCTGTGCATTGCTGTGCACTCTTTTTTGAATTGATGATTTTGATACGTATCTATTTGCATACTTTCATGCCATATGAATGATCTATGTTATTTTTACTTTAAATACCTAGGTTTTAATAAGCATAATTAGAAGGATGTGCAGTTTTATACAAACACACATATAACTCAAATGTGCTGTAATGCACACTATAATAAAAATGTGTTCTACAAATGGCCTGCTAACAGCAGTGATCTATTTCCTTATAAGATAGAAATAACCTTCTATTTGAGAAATAATTGACTCAACTCTCCATAAACAGACATTTCAATGATGTTCCAGAAATTGCTTAATTGAAACTTTTTTACACTGTTCTTAAGATTGGAAAATCCACTTTTACATGAACCTGCACTCTCAATTTTGAGACCTAGGCAACAGGGTGCTACAGTTATTTATAATATCTGGAGCCAACAGCCATCTGACCTTTTCTCTAAATCCGTACCCCAGATACCCTGCTGGAACCGTGT
This sequence comes from Ibidorhyncha struthersii, assembly GCA_013398815.1. Taxonomy (NCBI): domain Eukaryota; kingdom Metazoa; phylum Chordata; class Aves; order Charadriiformes; family Charadriidae; genus Ibidorhyncha; species Ibidorhyncha struthersii. The sequence goes on from VZSZ01009518.1 coordinate 869,983, forward strand.
AATAATTTCTCAGTGGTGGAATCTGATAAAGCACTTTGCAAAACCAGGTTTACCATGGAAAGATACACTGTGACCCTGGGGAAATGTCCTTCCTCAGACATCTGGCTGGGAAGAGTTTTGCCATGAGGTGTGTAACCTGCCTGGTGACCTGAGACATGCTACGAGTGGAGCTCGGTAGTGGGGCAGTGGTGTCTCTGTTACATCCAACCAGCCTGCAGCTGTGTAGGTACCCTGAAATCCCAGCAGCAGGAATGTGGTATATTGCCAAAGATGACACCCCCCTGAATCAAGACAGCTCTCGCCTTCCTTGTATATGGAAAGCTTCTCCCAGCTCCGTAGAAGGGATGTGTTAGGGGAAGCAGACCTGACCTGCAAAGCAGAACCACTTCATTTAGCAGCTGCTCTTTAAACTACATGTGTGCAAAGGAAATTGCCTTTTGTAGGGACATGGAATTGATGCTCTGCAAAGAGATGCTGCCTAAATGTAAGATGCCTGTGGCGATCCTATACCACGGTGAGGATCCTGCCAGATAAACAGTGTCTCTACTTGCCATGTTTGGTTGCCTACAAGAGGCTCTCAAACTCAGATCCCAGTTGCACACACTGCCAAGGGGCCAGCATGCTTCTCACAGCATCACCACTGGACGTGACACCCACCAGGACACTGGAGAGCTGCTGCAGAGCCACCCTGCCCTTAGCCGGTCCTGAAACGCCGGACGCAGCACCTTCCCGAGGGGCAGTGCCACCAGCATGCCAGCCAGGAGAGAAACACGCACACCTCTCCCACCTTTTTCTTCCAAGTTTTTTCCTTTCAGGCTCGTTCAATTAAAGGTCATGTGAAAAGCTCACCCACCATTTGTTAATAGCTCGTGTACGGGTTTCCTATTACCCACTGCCTGAGGCAGGTGAAACAGCCAGAGAAGTGGCAGCTCCAGGGAGGTCTGAGTGCCAGTGTTGTCCTTCCCACACACCTCAGGATTTTATAGCTGTGATTTCCCCAAAAAGTCTGGCAAATCACAATAGGTTGCTCTTGAACTGTGCTAAGACAGACCATTTAGTCCTTGTTTAGAGTTGGCTGTGGTGCAAGTTAACAGTGAGTAGTGGAGGTGTGATGATGCAGCTTGGCCATTCTCTAGATGTTCTCTTTCAGCTTATCAGCTCTCCTCTGTATTTCCACTTACGGCACTTCTATCCTATCCTATCCTATCCTATCCTATCCTATCCTATCCTATCCTATCCTATCCTATCCTATCCTATCCTATCCTATCCTCATCAATTTGTTAGTCAGGTATTTATTGCAAGCAGCATCAAACCCTTCATTTTCCACCTGAAAATCCTCATGAGCTTCACAGCAGTACTGAGACTCGCTGAGTACCCCGGGGGTTGGTGTTCCTGCTGCCGCTCAGCTCTCATGGGACAGCATCCTGGATGGCCCCCACTATGCCGCCTGCTGCTTCACTCCCTGAAACTGTGTGGAGAACTAGCTGCCACTGGAAACAAAACCGTGAAAATGTAAAAAGTGACAAAATTAATGGAGATGATTAAACCCAGGAATTTAACAGCTGCGTTTCAGTCTCAGCTGAGAGTTGGTGGAACTGGTCTCTCTGGGAGTTGTGGGAGGCTGTGCACACCTGATGGAGAGCCCACAGCCAATGGAGAGTCCACAGCTGATGGAGAGCCCAGCGCTGATGGAGAATCCAAGGCTGATGGAGAGCCCAGGACTGCCAAGGTGCAGCACAGAAAAGTAGCAAGGCATGAGCTGGTGATGGCCGCCCCGCCTGCGGCAGCCAATGAGCTTGGCAGGGCAGCACCACAGCCCAGCATCTCCCCAGTCTGGGACTGCATAGAGAAGCCAGGACAGAGCAGCCTGCCAGCTCCTGCAGAGGTACCACCACGCAGGCTGGGTTGAGATGGCTGCACGTCCCCTGGCTGTGTGCTCGTGAGGGGTGGTTGGAGAAGGAGCTATTGCTCTGCCTCCGGCACCCTGTGAACCCACCAGGACTGACAGCAAACGAGACCCAGGGCAGAGAGCCTGGGGAAAATGGAACAGCAGGGAGGTGCTCTGCTGAATTCAAACCAGCTATTTATTGAATGCCCGATTTCCTTTGAATTCACAAAAGGCACAGTGTAAAGCTGTGCACAATCAGCTCTTTCTATTGCATTATTTATTATTCATCACCTCTCCAGGGGACTGAAGACGCTAAATGTGTCAGGCTAGCACTTTGTAGGACACAAGAAGCATTTTGTCATTGAAGATATTCTCACTCTCCTTCCCTTGAAGATGATCACATTTAAAAGAAAAATTCCAGTAACGGGAGGGCTGGTAACCAGGATTACCTCAAGTAACACAGGACACAGCTCTACAGACATGTTTTCTGCAAAAAATGAGTTACATTCCTGATTTACTGTCCTGGAAAGGATAAACCTGGCAAGACCTCATGCCTTTAAACTTACATTAAAAGGCCCTTATTACCCTTTATTGCCATATTGCCCTTCCCCATTCTGTAGAATTGCCCTACATCACAGGGCAGTGCACAGCGTGTGAGACATATTGGACGGTGGCAGGTTGGTCACAGGTGGGCAGTGCTACGCTGGCTTTTTCAAAATGTGACGGGGTCTCCAGGCAGTGCCAGAGCCCCCTATGCTCCTGCACACGCTCCTGCTGTGAGACCAGCTGCTGTCCCAGCACTCCCAGTTTGTACCCAGGGCCTGGCTGGGATAATGCAGGTCCTTGCCTCACCACCTCCTGCAGCATCGAGCCCAGGGGGCTGTGTTTTGTCTGGGGTGGGTGATTGCTTAGGTCACTGACTCATGCCAGAGCAATGGAAATCACAAAACCCAACACTTCTACCTAGAAAAGTCGTCAGAGGTGATATGAGTAACTATCTGATAATATACCTGCTGCTTGTGCTGCCAGTGCTACTAAAACCAGTCACTCATAGTGGTATTCTTAATGCATGGATGAATATTACAGTTTGGTAGCAGTGACCATGCCTTCTGGGGAGAGATTTTTACCAAATCTACTGAAGATCTGTGAGAAAACCAACAACCAAACGCAATGTGCTTGATCTTGGATTTTCAAAATCCAGTTAATTAGGCTCCACATGGAAAGCTCCTGTGGATCACAGGCAAAACTCCAGCTGAAATGGAAAGTGCCCACTGGCTACGCGAGCAGCAAGCAGTGAGTCTTGGCAGCGATGTGTGGCACCAGGGAGAGCGGTGCCATGCCCAAGTCTTACGTCTTTTGTAAATGAAACTGAAAAATTGGGAAGTTACAGAAAGACCCAGAAAAAAAGAATTTGGAGCTGAATGTAATGCCTGACAGTATAAATCTGAAGAGCTCAATATATTAAATGTATCAGAAAAAGACCATGGTGTGACTTGATCACTGTGGCATGCCATCAAAGCAGAAAAATCCTATTTACTGATCAAATCCTTACCTTAGCTGGGAAAGGCATAACAAGAAGCAACCTCTGACAGCTGAAACATGAATCAGGCTTTGTCACTGTGCAGCTGATCCATCAGTGGAAGCCTTGCCTGCCCCTAGAGCCCAGCTCTGCAATGTCACAACACAAGCCCTTATGTTCAGAGCAGGAGTCACTGGGTGCTGTTCCCTGCCTGGCGTCACGAGACAGGCCAAGCCGGGCGATCCAACGGCCCCGCAGACACTCCAGCATACTGATCTTTAGTACTTTCCCTTCAGCTTTTGCTGGTTTCTTTCTTCAGAAAGGCGTTTTTTTGCCTCACTTGATATCTTGACCTCCTTTGGACCTCTGCCTTTCACCACTTCCTTAATCAATTTTATACGGCAGCATCAAAAATTTACCTCTGCTATGACACACATTAGTGACATCTGCTAGACACCTGGGATGTGCTGCGGTTTGTTCCTTGTGCCCCAAGCTGCACGCAGAGGACATCTCCTCCAGTGTGGGTAAGTACGTGGAGGAGAGGAGTCTTCCCTTTAACGGTGCATCCCTCCCTGCCTCCAGCCACCAGCACTCAGCCACACCAGCACACGGGGCAAAACCGGAAACTCCAAACTCCCTTCTCCACAAAACATATGTAAGAATCACAAAGTACTTGAAAGTCACTTTAGAAGAGTTTAGCCAGAGTTAATATTTTCTGATCAAGTCAATAAGCTGTTGTGGGGTTGGTTTTCCTGCCATTCCTTTCCCCAGTGAGGCACCAAGAGCTGTGCGGGGGGATGACAATTCTTGTCACACTTCTGGGCAGGGGTACATGCAGATCGTAGAATCGTCTAGGTTGGAAGGGACCTGTAAGATCATCGAGTCCAACCATCAACCTAACACTGCCAAACCCACCACTCAACCATGTCCTTCAGCACCACATCTGCCCGTGGTAGAGAGAGATGAAGAGAGAGGTGCCAGGAGGGCACTGGTTGGTTTACCTGCCTCTTGTGTAACACCTCACCGGCACTTACATGGAGCTAACAACTTCTCCGGTCTCAGATGATCACCTCATCTTTGCTGCTCGCTGCCTCCTTCACTCCATGTGGCACAAGAAATGCTTATGTAAATGTGGGTCAATAGTCCCGGCTCAAGCTCAAATAAATGAGCAGCTGCTGCGAACAAACTTACCTGCTTCCACCTTGCTCTGCCGAACCAGCCCCTGTTTCGGAAACGCCCCTGTTCCCTGAGTGCTGGCTTGGGGAGGTGTGGAATGACTACTAAAATGATCAAAAATACAGCATTGTTTGCACATTAAGGAAAAGTACAAAATCAAAAGGCTTCTAGGGTAGAATACAGCCGCAGCTGGTATGTGAAGAATTCACCACATCTGCAAGCATCGCAAAGTAACACGGGGAGTGGAGTGGGATGGAGATCCTACAGCCAAGCCCTGTGATAATACAGCAGATCTGGGAACGAGATGGTCCTATGGAACTGATAAGCTGCATACTTACTACCCTGAGCCAACAGTTTGTCAAATTTTGACAAAATGCTGTCCTCTGTGCAAACTTTGCTCATTATAATGTCATTATAATACCTAAACACACCTCCATCCCAAAGGCTACCCGCCTCCAAGGTGCGACCAACTCCTCCTTGAGTCTGCACCCTGAATTTTTCGTAAACTATACCTTTAAATTTGAGGCGAGAAAGTTTTACACCAATCATAATAAAAGTATTTATGACTAGAGTCACTCAGACTCCACCTTGAAAGTTAAAAATAGTATAAAAATAGCCCAAGAGTGGGGGAATATCAGGGAAGACACCATCGTGAACAAGTCAAGGAGGACTCCATCAAAGACTGCCTTTGACTTCTGGGACCAATAGACGGGCTGAGCCTTTCTTGCCCCCCATAGGGACGCCTTTGGGTAAGACAGACTATACCAAGCGCTTCCTCAGAAAACTTACAAGTCTCTCTATAGAGTCTCTTTCCTACACTTATAGCCAGGCTGTATGGTTTCTAACTTTGTCGCGCGTTTTGTATAATTAACAATACTTTTATTTGCACGTGCTTTGCGGACAGTGTATTTATCACCGGCAATCCATAAAGAACCTGTATCTCTGTTGCTCAAATAAACTACACTGTGAAAGTAGCTAATCATTTGGGTTTCTCACTGTACGCGACCAAGGAGTGGCCGTGCTAGTTCATGAGCACGACTAGGCTGAAGGTGCAGTCCACTATTAGTGTATCCGGAAACGTAATAGTTTGACATATCAAACGCGACCGGACTGATAGTGGTGAATTGAACATCACTCAGAATTTAAACCTAGCCGCACCTCGCCTCCCACCTCGGTGAGGAGTGTTAGAACACAAGGGGGTTTATCTTCTGCCAAACAATTTTGCATCTTAACACAACAGGAGGCAGCTGCAGCGGGTAAGGAGGAGCCCTGGGGTGAGCCCTGGGGAGCGTAGCACCACACACCCCCACAGCACAGCCCGAGCCCACCCCGCGGCTCCACAGGGCTGCGGCATGACCACAGGGTGCCCGAGACAAGGTGCTGTGACTTTACTAAATCTACATCCAGGGGTGTTTAAATTGTAATTGGGAGCAAAGTCTTTTTCCTTCTCCTCCAACTCCCCTTTAAAAGAAGTAGTGTTGATTTAATTTCTTCTACAAGTTGATTGTTTATTTTAATTTCTGCATCCTTCGTTACTTTCCAAAATGTTATGATTTCTGTTTTTTCAGAAAAATGTAACTACTTTTCAGAAAGCCTTCTTACTTTTTTAAAGGGAATTAATGACTTTTTTCTACATGAATGAAAGACAGAAAGTGACATGAGTGACAGAAGTAGTTTTAACACTTTTTCCCTTAGCGGCATAGCCAAATTCATAGTTGGATATAGACCATACAAAATCAGACTCAGCTTGATTTTCTGCTGTGAAATAATGTTTTATTTGTGAAAGAAATGGGTAAAGCATAGAATGTCTGAATTAATTCCAGGAAAACACCTTAGCTATTGCAGTAATGTAGCATCTTTTTGTGGCTCTAGAAAATTCAAGACACTTCGGGCGCTTGCACAAAAGGTTACTTTCTCTCCAGTTCACAAATACATGAGGGGAACAATAAACAGAATTATTTACCCATATCCCACTTTAAAATAGCTATAGTTCCATGAGGACTGAATTTGGCAAAAATAAAGAAAAAAAAAGGAAACTCGCATCTCTTCAACTTGTATTTTTGTGGCTATTGCTGGTGTTTCCCAGAAAGGCCGCTCTGGAGCACTGCACCGACTCAGTGTGCACCGTGGGTCTCCTTGTACCAGGGGCAGCTCAGCGTCTTTGGCACCGCAGAGTCACCAAGAATATTTATACGTCTTTGTCTGTGCTTGGACTGGCAGGGTTTTCTAATGTCTGGCAGAAGTTTAGAGATAAAAACAAAGTTGGTGACGCTTGGCCATCCGGCCACCCATGCTCCGCAGGGTTGGGAAGGTGCGGGGGGATGCGGGGAGCACGGCCCCTCCTCGGTGCGGGGGCCGCTGGACCCCCCCCGGCACCCGCCGTCTCTCCTGCCTGGGCTCAAGTCCAGGCGACTGTTTAGTCGGTGTGGGTGTAGGCATGAGGGTAACCGCTCCGGACAGGCTGATCTGGTGTCCTTAGCGCTCCCTGACATTTTGCCTTCTGGGTCAGGCAGGCGGTGTGTCTGTCTGCAGCCCTGGCAGCTTTCCTGCAGACCCGCTGCTTCCAGTGTGACATATTTTCAGGCAAGACATGAAAATAAAATGGAAAGCTCATACCGGCAATGTCAAAGCCCTGTCCCCAGAGCATCCATCAGCCCTGCATTGTGCCCAGCACCAGCAGAGCTTGGGCAGCCCCCCTGGGAGCCCACGGTGAGGGCAGCAAGGGCACGGCGGGCGTGTGAGCAGGTCAGGGATGGCAGCAGAGGACCACCCATGTTTCCATCACTCACCCCACCACTGACTTTTACGGGACATGGCTTTCCTTCTGAAACTCCACAACTGCGATTTCTACAGTGCATTCAATTAAGCAAAATGGAGACAATGCCTTAATTGTTCCCACTTCTGACCCGTTTCCCCAGTCCCGCAGCATCCCCAGGAGCAGAGTGGGTATGCGAGACATGCATGCTGCTGGAACCCCCCGCGGTTTCCCCCCAGGCCACTGGGTTTCCATGCCCGTTGGAAGGAGGCAGCAGCTGGATGCTCCTGATAAACCCGTGTCCGCATTCAGCGCCTCCCCCCCCTTCCCCCACTGCCGGGGCGCTTGGGGTGGTATGGGTGCAGCGGGCAGACATGCCAGCAGCTCAGTGCAGCCTGGGTGCTGTCTGTTTGTCTGCACAATGCGTCTGTCCCTGACCCCCACCCATGGCAGGGGGTAACAGAGACCTCGGCAGAGGTCTCCGTTCTAGGGAGCTCTCCAGGACAGTTTCACAGAGGCAGCTTGGGTGTTTGAGGTAAGGTTCAGGAAACACCTGGATTCGTGGCTCTTGTGCTGTTTCCATCACTTCAAGGCACAGCTCTTCACACTCGAGGAGGCTGCGGGTGGAAATCCCTTTGGGCACAAAGGTAGCGTAACTGCCTGGTGCACCAACAGGCACTGGGATGTCGGTGCCATGGCCACGGCAGGATTGCACCTCCCTTTTCCAGCTGCTGCAGAAGCGCTTGTGGAGGTTTGTTACAGAAATATTGATGTTGGGTTGGCTGGAGCCCGAAATGCACGTGAGCCCTGAGAGGAACAGCAGGACAAGAGCTGTTGCCTCCCAAAGAGTATAAAGGTCTGTCCAAAATCCAGCTTCTTGTTGCCAGTCCAGAGGAACCCCACAGAGGTAGTGAAGATGGGACAGTGTCCCTTGTCCCCTTTGTCACACCAGAGAGCCTTGCACAACCACTCAGACGTGCACATCTGGCGCCTGTGATGGAGCATCAGAGGGAATGCACAAAATCAACTTGGTTAAGAACTTTATCAGTAAAGCTTACTTTCCCTTGCTGTAAGATCGTAGAATCATAGAACCATAGAATCGTCCAAGTCAGAAGGGACCTTTAAGATCATTGGGTCCAATTGTTAACCTAGCACTGCCAAGTCCACCACTAAACCATGTCCCTAAGCAAGACCTGACATTGAGTTTTATGACACTTGGAATTTGCCCGCACTTGGAGCTGGCCGATGGTGACAAAGCGGTTCTGAAGCTCTTCTAGCCCGTGATGGGGTTCGGGCAGGGACCTGGCTTAAACCAAACCTTTGGTGCAACATTTTCAGGCAGTGGCTGCGAAGCACAGTAGGATGGCAAAATTATTTTGAAGAAATGCTGCTTCTACCTGACACCCTCTCGCATTTCTAATCACTGCCTCTCCCGGCTGCTGGCAGCCCCAGTGGGGGCTCAGGATGAGGGGCTGGGGCACTGGCCTCGCCGCCTCCTCTCATCCCATGCCACATCTGCTTCGAGCTCCCTCCTGCAATATGCCCTTCCCACCTCCTAAAGACTTCTCCAGCAGTGACATCTGGTCACTGTTAGACCTTTTTATCGCATGAATTTGTTCAGCTCCTCTGTGATGGGGATTTGTACTCCGGCATCTATAGCAGCATATGGCAGTGATTTCCCAGCCCACCCAGGGCCGTGTGACAAACACACTGCCTCATGTTTCTTTTAAGCTTAGGCCAGCGAATTTCCTTGGATGTCTTCTGTTGTGAGAAACGCACAATAAACATTTCCCACGTGCCCTGTGCATGTCACCCTGCACTTGCTGATGGTCATTCACAGCTCAGGCCGGCGGCTGCAGCAACAGGACTGCAACCCCATCAGCCCCCCGTGCACACAGGTGGACACACGTGCACGTGCCACCAGCACACGTGCACGGACCCACGTGCATGCTCAGCCAGTCACCGGCACACTCGTGAGCTCTCACAGACCCCTTTTTCTCTGAAGCCATCACCTCAGTAAGCTGCTTAACATTTTCTGCTAAAATAATAATGGCACTCCAGAAAGGGGCATTAGCCGAGTGGTGTTGTCCCTGAGCTGCAGGCCGAGGGGAGGTTTCCCCAGGCACCGGGGAGGTGATCGGCCACTTGGCTGTTGTGCCATGGGCTACCTCTGTGCCGTGCCAATTTTAAAAAGCCCAGGCTTCAAGGGGATGCGCAAAGCAATACCAAAAGTAATCTGCTGTTTCCACGCACTGCTCTGATATGCAGTGCACAGATGAATTCAGAGACTGAAGATAAAGAAGAAAAGTGAGGAAAATAAAACTAAGTGAAAAAGCCATGCTGGTCTGCTGACACCTTGAAGTTTTCAGAAGTGCTTTGTAAAAGCAGTCTCGTTAGTCACGTTCCCTTAGAAGTCCAACATCACTCATACCTCTAAATGTGAGCGAACTGCAGAGCTTCAAGGGAGAAAAGGAACAGGACCATAATGTGATTTGTTTTACACTGTGGGTGGTAAAATCCTGGTGGCAAGGGACATCAGAGTACTCTAGAGTTCTTCCATTGACCTTGGTCTATTCCTGGAAAGGAACACATCTTCCCTCCTTCCAAAACGGTGTTTCCTTTCAACAGAAGAATAGTGGATGTCAAGACATATTAAACCATAGCATTGCCATGAGATAAATATAGATGTGGTGGGAGGACACCCTTTTTTTTTTTTTTCATTGCTGTTCAACGTTTGTGTTTGTGAGGAGTGGCAGCTTGAGGAGCAGAAGGCTCCTGCAGGAGCAGGGACACTGCGCATGCGCCTGCTCCTGGCAACGCTCAGATCTCCAGCTCAGCCACCTTCTTCTGGTCCTACAGATGTATTTTCGCACGTGTCATTTGGCATGGTGGGATCAACCCATCAAAACCAAAAGGAAGAGCATCACCTGCAGCCACAATGGCTGAAAATTATACATTAAATATCCATGAAATTGAGAAATAATACATTAATTATAATAGTGATAAAACACAATAATGTGCTGAATTGCCCATTTTTTACATACTCACATTAGGACAGATGCCTTTCCAGAAAATCCTCTTTAGGCAAACACACATTTTGAGATTGCAAACAATGTGCATATTTTGCGACAGGCACTGTCAGTTTAATATTTTTGAAGTTCGCATTTGGTTGGCTTGTATTGTTGTATCTGTTTTGTCCTGTCTTGTTCACAGGTATCTGTGTATTAATGGGTTTTCCTGTTTCCCTGATGAAATAAGTATTTTGGTGTCACAATATTCCTACTCTCAACATCTCCTTGTCCATTACTGTGCCAGTCCTTGTTGACGGGCATTAATTATAGCTCTGCTATAATTCACTCTGAACCTAACTGTGGTTTACTAAGACATTAATACGTTTAGAAACTGCCGCGAGCAAGCATTGTGCCCTATATACTGCTATTCTTGGTGAGAGTAAATTCATTTTCTTAGCAAACAGGAAAGATTTAAGGTAGTCAGGTAACATCAGAGGACGTCTACTTCAAGGAAATAAGTACTAATGTTTTTTTGGGGGAAACAGCAAGAAATCTCTTCTTAATCAACAACTAAATCCAGCAGTTTTTAGCAATGACATATAGAGTCAACCTTTTCTTCCACAGACTATTCATTCCATACTTAGTGGCATTCTTGCTCTTAAACCAAAATGTGGTTACCTTACCACAGACTGCATTCAGAAGGACTGGAAAGGCAGAATTGAATATGTTTGTTAAAAATAAAATAAAATAAAAACAGAGTTTGATTAGCTCTAAGCCAAGGTGAAAGCTTATCAAGAGCACCAGAGTGAAAGAGCAGGATTAGTTGGTGTTAAGATAATTTAGACTTGAGTTTTCTTTCCCCCAGCCTCCATAACACAAGTGGCAGTGCTTCACACTGAAATAATCATCACGGCCTCTGCAGCACGTGACCCAGTGGGATTGTCCTTATGATCTTAACAGGTGTGTGCCCACCTCTGGGTGTGTAAAGAGGTCTCACGCATGTGGAGGCTGCTGGAACAGCGCAGGGGGGGACACTGCTTGCACACCGAGGAGCTTGCATCCTGACCCATGCCAGGAACTATTTTCATCCAAAAGAGAAGCAAAATGACACAGAAATATGGAACTAGAGAACTGTCTCAGCACCACCAGACCGATGATGCCCCAGGTAGTCCACATCCTCTGGGAGGTCGCCTGCTCCGGGTACTGCTGAGGAAGCGTCGGGTAACCATAGCAATAGACAAATACGGAATAATCCCAGACAAGCAAACCTTTAGCCCTTGCCTGAGACGATGTGTTATTTAGAGAGATTTAAGGTGTGTGTAACAAAGCCTTAAAAGCTTCTGGTCACTGGGTGTTGTACTGGACCTGTCTTTAATCGGTTTTCTTGCTAATTGACTTGTTTTCTTGTTACGTCTTTTGTCTTTGAAGTCCTTTCTGATCATCTGTTTTTTTCCTCAATAAGCAGCTTTGTTACCTTTGCAAAATAGGCTGCAGTCTTGTCTCTTCTCCCTCTCCACGTAGGCCTCTGCACTGCACGCCTTGCTTTCAGGTCCTCCCGGAGGCTTGGCCAGCAGCCCCCAGCCCTGCCGCGGCCCCACCGCGGCCCCTGGCCCAGGGTCGGCGTTGCCCTTGAACCCTGCGCTCGGAGACCACTTGGCTCACAGCCGGCGTTTGCTTTCCACCCAGAACAATCTTCCTTTAGCAGTATTGTGGCGGACCTGGTCAAAGACTTTACATGAATTATATCAACTAGTGACATGTTCCCTTTTCTAAGAGTTCACTGAAATACTCAGATGGTTCTGATAGATTGATTGCAAGCCATTGACCTCTGCAGGAGTATTTTGTTGTCTTCCAGCTGCTTTTGTAATTATTCTGTAAGTAACACAGACTGTTCATTATCTCTATTGGTAGCTCTCATTTAGGTCAATTTGGAGTGTTCCAGGGTAAAACCTTATGACACCATAATTCTCTGCATTATTAAGTTTTTTAACCATTAGCTTTCATTTATTACCTCTCCACTCTGTGGAAAACTAGATGCTTTTCAGTGACAATCTCCATATTTTTGTTCATAGTTTAAGTAGTTCTTCCAACTCCTGGACCTCTTGCTCAGATACAAACCAAATTTTGGACTGAGGTAGCTGGAAAAATCACGACACTTCATTTGTAAATATATATTTGATAGTAATTTCGATTGGGTTTACTTTGAAGCAACATCAGGGCCAGAGAGCCAACAGTGTTCACAGTGTAATCTGGAACTGCTAAACAGGAAGCTGAGAGAAAGTCTCTTTAGTTTGATGGTAATTAATTGCCATAACACACCACCTAAAACTGTTATGAAATATTCAGGAAAAAAAAAAAAGAAGGGGAAAGCAAACAAACAAAAATGATAAGGGCTTCACATGCCAAGTGCTGAGAGAAACTTTGATTTAGTGGCATCTTTTGGTACATCTCCTTTTGGTGACAGGGATGTTTTGGCTGGAGCAGGAGGGCACCCAGGAAAGAAGGAGATGCCCGACTGGTCCCCTCTGTGCCACTAGTGATGTTATAGACCTCCTCCACACCCACCGTCAAGACGTTTTGTCCAGCCTAGGGGCTGGGGACCCCGCTCAGCCTGGCAGCAGGGCTGTCCCGGACCTTCGCCAGAGTGCTGCTGGGCTCTGTACCCCTGCGCCATCGATGGCAGAAACCAGAAGATGCAAGAATGGCAGGTTTAAACCATATTGAAATGATTTCCATCTTGTTTTTTTTAACTGTTTCACTAACGTTTGTAACTATTTCTTTTAACTCCCAAGACCTTGTTCCCAAATCCCTCACCACATATGTAAATGAGGTTGCTCTTCCCTGTAAGTGCATTTTGACTGCACATCTACATTTTTTCTGGTCGACTTGAATAAAATTTGCAGTTTCAGTATCTATTGACTCCTATTTGAAAGTCCTTCTGCCTCTCTTCACAGCTCATCTTTGTCTCTGCACCCTCTGTCTCTAATCATCAGTCTGTTATCACATCGTTCACTCTTGTTTCATTTCATCTATGGATATCTTGAATTCCTCATGCCTTAGCACGGATCTCTGGGGGAATCTCAGGGAAGATTTTTTTTTCCACTTGAAAATTGTTTTTCTCCCTCCACACTCCATCCTGTCTTTAGGCAGTTTTTTTATCTAAGCGGAGGCCTTTCTTCTCATGCTGTGGCTGCTTAATTTCTTTAGGATCCTTTGGTCAGTGTCTCATTAAACACCCTGAGGAAATCCAGGCATGTTCTATCAGCTCACTCGCCCTTGTCCATGCACCCGTTGACTCTTAAAAAGTCCCAGTGGCCAGGGTGGACCTTTGTAAACATAGGTTTATTTCTCTTCTTGCGTGTCATGGGTGCCTGTGAGCCTTTTAATCCTTTTTTTTATCATCGTTTTTATTAACATGACTCAGCAAACTCTCAGCTTACGTGTCTGCAGTCCAGCTGATCTCTGACAGAGACTTTTCAAAAATGGGTGTTGCAGCAGCCAGTTGCCAGAGCCTCAGTGCTCTGACAGGTTTAAAACAGTTCAGCTCAGCTGTCAGATTTGATGTGGACACAATCTGAGTTCCCAGCATGACCGCTGAGGAGTGATTGCAGTGGTATATGTATTTATAACAGCTCCTAGGTGAGAACAGAATACTTTTTCATTTTTCCATCAAACTTCTTGTTATGTTTATTCTCCAATATTAATGTTTTACTATAGCGCTGATTTGCAATTTCATTGAACTGGCTGCCTTTAACAGCCAGCATTTGCATGAGTTCCCTGCATCAACAACCATATTTTTATATGTAAAGTAAACCACACTGAAAGATCACCTTAACTTTATTTACTGTGGCCATTCTATAATATTTAGATCTGCTAAAATCCTTAGGGCATTTTAATTGTCTTATCATTATTCAGCCAAAGCAACAGATACCCTTTCCAAAGACCATGCACACGTATGAATTTGCAGAATTTAGCTTGAATTATACTGAGTATTGAATCTGCTTCAGGATAGTTCAAACTGCCAATAATTTTCTTCTTTTTTTAAAAAAATAGTATTTTCAAAGCAACAACTGATGTCCTCTATAAAAGCAAGTTTGTGACTATTTATTATTATTTTAGTTTGGTCTTTTTATACCCCTTTTCAATGGGGAAACTATATATTCCTTACTTGATTTTGTCAGTAAATTTTGGAGTGAAACACAATGGTTGTGGCTGTGCTATTGCCCAAATTCCACTAAAACCACTGGGGAAGGGACTCAGTTACAGAGGACAAATCTATCTGTCTGTCTGTCTTTCTTTCTTTCTTTGTCTCTTTCTTTTAACCATATGAACATATTATATATATTTTATTTAACAGATTTCATTACTATTTTGTTTCTGTACTGCTGGACGGTGAAAAGACCAAGAGGCACTTGATAAGGCAAAACAAAACAAGTAGGTTTCATCAGTGAGGTCCTTCAGCACTCAGGCATTACAGATTTTGCTGCAAAGTACAATGGGGATTTTGAAAAAAATCTTATGGGACACAGGAGTGGGCTACACTCTCGCTCTGTGGTTGGGATTTTTCACCCCGCCCATCTAATGGAAGGATCTTCTTGGCAGTCAGTCCTGCAGTCAGAAAACCATTGTATTTCCTACAGAAGCAGTGTTCATGGTGAGGCTTGATGAGGAGCAGCCCCAAGGTTTCAGACCACTGCTCCTGTGGGACTCCTGCCTTGAGCATCTCTCCCAGAAGATGTGGGGAAGAAGTGAGGTTACCCCTCTGGGTTGCTTACTCAAAGGTTCTGTCACTCTCACTCATTTTTCCTAATCTTAATTCTCTGACTCAGCATTCATCTGTCAGCGTTACCTCCTTCACTCCTAAATTCACATCCATTCTGTTCCTCGGGCCCATCTTTGCCCATTCTCACGGTAGTCTGCACTCCCCCCCCTGCACTTCCCACCCTTATTTACATCTCCTGGTGCGCAGGAGCCCGGTGAGCTCTGCTGGGCTCATCCCACAGGAGAGCCTGGCCCTGTGACGGCGAGCGTCTCTGTGCAGTGCGGGCTGCGCTGCGCTCACCGGCCCCCACGCGTTTCACACCACCCACAGACAACCGGTGAAAATGATACGTGGCATTAAGGCTGATGTTGGTCTCCAATGAACCTGGATCCCGGTAACCTGTGATTGACCTGTTGACTGATAACTTTTAAAAATTTTCGATTAGCTGTCCTTCAAATCCAAAAAGGGTATGTTTTAATGAGGAAATTCATTCTTGCTTAGTCAGATACATATTCTATAGGTCACTATTAAAAATATAGACATAAAACTTGGAAAGGTTTAAAAAAAATTATATTACCATTGTATGTCTATGGTTCTTTACGGTTATTCTGAAGCAGTAGTCTTGTTAATTTATATACATTCTAAAACAGATAATGGTAACTGATTAACCCTACCCTAAATAATGCCAATAAGCTTATATCTTTTCTAAATAAAGTTGTTTTGTCCTTACTAACAAAGCCAGAAATTTGGAGCTTATCAATTAGGGAAGTAATAGGCATCCATAGTGGTAAGGAAAAAAAAACATTTTAAATGGAAGGAGACATTAAAGTCATTTCTGCCTCGTTTGCTGTGTTCTACGAAGACTGCATGCAGAAGAGAAAGAGCAAGATAAAAATCAGTGAAACATTCTCAAAAGCAGTGTAAAGCTGTACAAAACAGTAGCAAAATGGAAAAAATGATTGAAGTGTCACTTTAATGTTTTTCTTAAAAAAAAAACAAAACCAAACAAAACCAAACCAAACCACATTTTCTTACAAGGCCAGTCTATTCATTGTTGAACATACAGATTTCTGCCATCACAGCAGCCTTCCGAATGCTTGGTGCAGGTGTCCCGGAGAGCAGCAGCTCTTGGCTGCCCGGGCTGGTGGCTGCAGGACCAGCAGTGCCACTGCTCTGAGAACCATTTCCATCCCTCACAGCAGCGCAATGTCCCTATTCCCTCGCTGGCAGGTCTGGACATACCCCTCTTTGGGAAGCAGCGTCTAAACCAAAGAGCAGAGAAACCCAGTACCGTTACATAGCACACAGGGCTCAGGAGCTGCGGTTCCCGTTCAGCAAACTCCAAAGGTGCGATTCATCCTGCCAGCCTGGCCGGCACCTGCTCTGCGCGGGAGAACTCTGGCAAGGAGGGATGCATGCCCAAACAGCACCGCCCTTCAATCCCTCTTGCCACCTGCCTTCCCGGGGTACTGGAGCACACTGGGGTGGTCGCTGGCCGCGTGGCCCCATGCCAGCAGCCATTGGTGCTGATGGATAATTCTGCAGGAGGAAAAAATCCCATGGCGGTCCAGGAGAGCATCCTCTGCCGGCTGATTCTGACACAAAGTGTACCATTTCAATCCAAGCTCAAATATTCTCGCGGCACTAATAGCGATCCTCACATGAAACTTTGCAAACTAAACATAGATCAATGAATCACACTGCAAAGCCGGAGAAAATGCTGAGTGCCGTGGATCCAAGCATTCGCCTCTCTTTGGGAGGCCACCAAACCTCGTTTGGGGCTGCTTCCAAACGGTTCAGGTGGACTAGCTCTTGCCCCAGCATTAGCAGTCTCCCGGGAAAGCTGGATCCTGTGGGACAGGCCGTGCAGCTACATGTGGCTTTGCCCCTGGGCAGCCTGGCATGCCCCCCACCATCACACCCCCTCGGGCAGCCGCTGCCTCCCACGGCTGGAGGGTGTCCAGGTATTCCTGCCTGCCAGCCCAGAACCCCTTTGAGTTCCACTCTACAAGGAAGAGACTTTTCAAAAGTTAATTGGCTGCAGGTTGACGTTGTTCTTCAGTAACCAGCTCTCCCTGAGCACAGCAGCACTGCAGTGACACACTGCTCTGCATTAACTGCTTTTATTTTAAGGCTTCTTATGAGAAAACATGAAAACGAGTTTTCTTTTGTATCTTCTGGCCACTGTGTGAATCTGGGATTTATGACATAGCTGTAATGTCATTATCAATGACTTCATAATATATCTCAAGGAAAGGGAAAGAAAAAGATTCCAGAATCACTCATGAACATCTATGGTGTTTTTTTAATTTGTCCAATCTTCAAGAGAGAAATAGAAAAAAGTGTAAAATCAGCAAGGAATATCTTACTAGAAACAAGCCTTCACCAACTTACACAAAGAAGATGAATTTGAATTCTGAAGTTAATCCTGGATTTACAGTACAAATGACAGCGGAGCAGCAGTCATCATCTGGATGAAGAGAGAACTGTTTTGTTCATCTAGCTCACGCATGGTCAGTTGGGGATGGTTGTGCTAGCCTATTTATGTGAAGGCAAAAATCCAAGTGAAGTTAAATCTGTGTAATTGATTTCATTATAAAACTAATTCCTAACTAGCACAGCTGTTGCAAACGTTTGCCTGCGATAGTGTGTACCCAGACAGCAAGGAGTGCGGATGTCATCTGGTATGTGTGATGTTCTGCAGGACAGCCGTGCACGTTTTACAAAAACACCATACAGTCCTGTAAATGTTCAAAGAGGCTCTATCAATTGTAAACATGTTAAATTGGCTTTGTGGAATAGATTTGGGCAATAGAGTGAAGCAGCAATGTGGACTCTCTGGCATCGCTACAGTCATTCTATCAAAACCTGAACTGCTGGATGTTGAGCCCAGGGTCAAATTGTCCCCCTGTTGCTGTTATACTTCCAGTAAGAGTGACGGGAAATATCTGTTCTGCCCTGCAGCTCCACATAACAGGGAAGAATACTGACAGGTGGCACTACGTTACTGCAGCAAGGAGCCTCTGGACAGGGAGCAGCCCCGTGGTGAGCCGTGACTCACTTCATCCTGGGGGACACATTGCCTGCTCTCCAGTTTGTGTGCGGTGCGGGAGCCTGGATGGATGGAGACCCCCATCCTGCAGGTGTTAAGCCAAAGGTGAGTGTGCTGGAACCCTTCTGAATCATTTACAATACTGGCTTTCCACACAGAGGCTCTTGAGACTGGTGGGGAGCTCGGGGGAGGCACTGGAGGCCTTGTGACGCCGTTGTGCTCTCTGTTCCTTGGAAATGTGGTAGAACTCTAGCATTACTCACCAGAGAAAGTTACTGGCACTGTATAGACTTAAACCTTTTAAAATGGTTTTAATGTCCTTTTGTTTTAAATCTTTCAATAATCTACAAGGCCAGTTTATTTGTTACTTTCGTTCATTTTGTTTTGCTTTTTTTTTTGATTTTGAATGCATTATTGCTGGTATTTCAGTAACATAGTTCCAGTTATAGCCATAAGTGCTCTTACTAACCAGTGGTTTAGGAGTAAAGTACTTTGACACTGAAACTAGCCATGATGCAAGAGTTTCCAGTCCCAGCTATTTTGTTGATAGAGTACTTTAATGATCTATCTAAGTGCTCTTCTAAGTGCTGTCTTGGCACTGGTCAGTGTCTGAAAATAACGACTCATCAGCCCCTGGAGCAACACAATCCAGTCTTTGATCATTCTCTTCCAGGCATCGTTTCCATTTCTTATCCAGAACCTTATTGCCTTTATTGTTCTTCCTCAAGTGTCTTTAGTAGACACTAGACTGAATACTGCAACACCCAGCCAACGGCAGCCAATCATCTCACTCAAAAGCACTGACAGAGATCGAGAGTTTGTCCATGAATTTAGGAAACTGATTTCTGCTTTCAGTACATTTGTAATATCCAGGGCTCAGAAATATTCTTGTGTGTGTATACATACATATATTTAAAAATTTCAGATAACTTTCTAACAGCAATTATTTACTTCAAGTTGTCATATATTTTCTGAGTGCCTTAGGTGTATTTAGAATATATCTGTTGCTAACAATCATGAATAAAACTAGGATAGAGGTCTTAAGGTCACATACAAATGTCATGACAAAGGAAAAATGGTTTAGCAAGACGAAAATCTGTGCTGTTTCTGTGACTGCATCAGCGTCAGCCTGCAGGTTTAAAGTTTACCACCATTAACTGGAAAGATGCCCATAAGGAAGTGGAGGTCAGGGCAGCCCTGGGAGCACAGGGTGTGGTGATGGGGGTCACATCCCCAAGGGACAGCCAACCTCCCTGTGCAGGACAGTCGGCACAATTTCTTAGAAAAAATACCCCTAATCAAACATGGATACAACGAGCCAGCCCGCAAAGAAGTCTCTGTCTGATGCTTGGGAAAGAGCTTGGAAGAGCTGGAGGGAACATTCCCAGATGCAAGAGCTCCAGAAGTTTGTTTTGCTTTCTTCCCTCTGCAGCCACACTCTGGAAAGCTGTCTCACCAGCTTTGCAAAGCAAACATATGAGGCACATCATGTTAAACAGTCTGGGTTTTGGTTTTCTTTTTTTCTTTTAGTTTGCTGTTTCTTTAGTATTTAGGATGATGTGTATTATGGAGCCAACTTTCTTCGGCTATTTTGAAAGAGGCAAGGGAGAAGAGCTGAAGGGTGAAGTGTCTGCCGGTGCTCATCTCCTGCTTACTGTTTCAGGCATGAATGACCAAGTTATATTTGCCTTTTCTTATTCTGAAGCATCTCAAATCCTGCAGCCAACAGGAAGAAACTCTTTGGACAAACAGTGTAAAGCTGGAATTGAAGTGGATTGCCATGAGCCGCTGCCTGTGTGTGCCTCCAGTGCCAGGGGCACGATGCCCTGAACAGCATCGCATCTCACCTCTTGTCACACAGCTGTCTGCTGAAGCACGTGGGGACAAGGCAGAGTCTGTATTCTTAAAGATGTTCAAGATGTGGCTAGTCAGAGCCCTGGATACCCTCGCTCGGTGTTGGTGGCAGTCTCGTTTCCAGCGGAGGCTGGACCAGGGAGCTCCAGATGTCTTTTCCTCCAGTGTTTCCATGTGACTATGCAAAGTCACGGGATATTGGGGTTATCTGCTTCTGTGGACCTAAGTAAGCTGAGGAACTTCCCCTGTCCTGATCTCCTTGTCACCTCCTCACAAGGTGGCACCAGGAGAAGCAGTGACTTCACAAGCACGTGCCTCTTCCAGATTTCCAACCTTTTCCACTGACTCCATGGTTACTCAGGGGCTGGATAACAGGGGAAGCAGACACACAAACGGCCTCCACCAGACCAGAAAACACCTCCACATGTCTTAAAAGTTTTAAAAGATCAAGACACACTCCCCTGCACCTGCAAATCTCCTGAACCTTGGTCCCTCCTCTACAGTTTATATCCTACCACATTTTTTTTCATTTGCTTTTAAATTGGTTGATTAGAGAAGCCTCTTTTAGAGTAAATTAACTCTTGTTCATTCTCACCAAATAATCAGTTCCTCCACAAAATCATCTGTTCTTAGTTTTTATTATTGTTTATATCTATTACATGGAGCCACGCAAACACAAACACTCCATGTCACATTGGAGTTTTACAAAGAAGATGTACAGCATGCACAAAGCAAGAAAAGTACTGTGTCCAAAGAACTTACAAACTAAGTGCAAAGCAAGAGATGACAAGCAACAACAAGCAGAGAAGACAATTAGACAGTAACAAGGAAACTCATCTGGAGTTCACATTTTAAAATCCAATTTGTCTGGCTCTGTTTCTTGTCCCCAAGTCCATGAAAATAAAAAATGACCAAGGCTGGACAGTGTTATCAGCACAAGGCCACCCATCCAAGTGCAACCTGACAGGAAGATAAAAAGCAGAGGAGAGAGATAAATCCCTACTGGAATTTGGCACATGTGGTCAGAGTCACTTTGAATACCCAGCAGAAGTCACAGGCTGTGTCAGGACAGATCCACCACATCATCATCACGGACAGCAAAGAATTTTACATGACACCAGAAACTCACAGACCCTAGAAGACGTGTTAATAAATAAATAATAGAATAAGATGCATTAGTCAATTAAATTAGAAGGAAATAGTGGCGTGAAGGAGGGGGGAGGGAATCTAAGTCCCCGGAGAATCCCTTATGCACCTACAATACTTGTGTGCCTTTGATCTTGCAAAGTCACTTTTTATCAGCAGTCAAAGCCTGTAGACACCGAAGCTAAATGATGCCTAAATTTTATGATAAAAGTTGGTGGCTGCCTGAGCTCAGCAAAGCAAAGGGAAAGGGAGACTTGAGCTTGCTCATTCCAACAGCCGCCGGGGGTGAGGACTGTGGGTCTTTTCTCAGGAAGGTGATGCTGCAAACGCCTGGCAGCCCTTGGTGCAGGGAGACCTCTGCCACTGGTCCAGGTGGGTCGGGGCTCATGGCAGCACAGACTGAAGCACTTCAGAGGCTCTTTAGGGGAAGAGGTTTTTCTCCCTGATCTGTGGCCCAGCATCTCCTGTCCTTGCCATCAGTGGGTGAGGGTGCAAGTTTCCCTGTCACGGGGACCGGGTGCCAGTCCCGCAGCAGTCCCTCCCGACTGGGAGCTGAGTGGCTCAGCTGGTCCAGCAGTGAAGCATCTGCAGGTTGGAAGTCAAAATCACCAAAGGGCAGCGACTGGTAAAAGAGTGTGGCCATTAGGGGTAAGGATGCATAGGGCAAACCTTTCTGCTTACCAGCTCCATCCACAGAGATCAGTAGCTTGTTAGAAATATGCAACACCAAACCAGGAATCTTGCCTTTTAACAGGTGAAATGCAGCTGCACTCTGGAGGTGAGATGCTTGATCCCGAACAAAGCTCAGAGCTCTCTCTTGGTAATTTTCACTGAAGAGTGTCCTCCCTTTGCTACCTCTACCTTGGAAATTTACATAGTCAGTGTTGGGGAAAAATGTAAAGATAACATTAATTTTCTGTAAGAAATACATTTTAAAATATCTATATACTTACATACTGTGTTGTTTGCTTCACTTCTAAAGCAATACAGAAGAAAAAAGATTTCTGATTTTGTAAATGGTTTGTAAAAAAATTCCTCTCCTTATGTATTTCAGCATTCATGTATCTCTGCTCTCCTTTGTGCTTTTATTTGAGGATTTATTGCTACATCCCCATTAGACATTATTACTGTTTGTTTCTTGGAGCAGCTTTAAGCTAGCTGTCTAAGCAGCATCCAAGTGCAATGCACTGGCTCCCGACCAGCAGATGGATCAAGGCATTTAAATGGCCATGAGATATCAAATGCACTTGAAAAATTAAACCTTTTATTTTGATTGCATTTTAGTAGCATAGAAATTAAAAGGACATTTGTGCAGCGTGCTAACTTCAGCACAGTGCCCAGAGGCAGACGCTGAACACAATTTTAAAAAGTGAACGCATAAAAATAAGAAAAGAGAGAGAAAAGAAAGAAGAAAGGGAAGACAAAGCAAGGCAGGAATAAGCTGTGTAGACATAGGGCCCTGGAAGTGGATTTTACAAGTTATATCAGGCCTGCGGCCCCTCCAATGGTTTTGAACATGTAATAAAATGTGCTTTCCCCATTTTTTTTCCTGGTCTCCTTGTAGATGAATCTCTCCAAATAAATTTTGAGAAGAATTGCAAACTGGACATTAAATCCAATTGTAGGGCAAATCAATTAAAGGAAATTTTCAGTTTTCTGAGATCCTTGTCTTTTCTTTTGAGCTTATTTTACTTTGCAGATAATAAATTAGAGAAACCTTGAATGTGTACCAGGTGATACCACTGGGCCTGCCAGACAATTCTTCTCTAGCCCAGGAATTTGCTGGCATACTCTACAAAAACGTGGTTCCAACCTACCCACTTCACAAAGCCGGTATGACAGGAGGAAAGATGGGGTGCTATGGGATAGGGCAGGGGGCGTGGGTGGGAAGAAGGATGAAGTAGCATGAATTTAGTAATGTGAGAGGCTGAAGCACAGTCTGGTGGTCCAGGTATTTATTGCAAGTCATATTTTTGCCAAATTCAAGTCACTTGTCACTGGAAGTACATATGGCTTTGGGATATCACCAGAAAGTCCTTATTTTCCAATCCTAGAAGGAACCGTGCAGTGATGTGAATGAGAAAGGAAAGAGGAATGAATGTCAAGCACAGGTTTAGTTGTGCCTCTGCAATGGTTTTTTGTGTGTTAGCACCTAGAAGGGCTTTGAACAGGTACGTTCTAGTAGAAAAAGTAGAGTATGCGTAATGTTTTGTGTATAGCTAGAACAGTAAAATAAAGCCACTTAGTTCCATTTCATACAGAGCATTGCAACAACCGACTTTGAAAAAGCATTGATAGGCATCCTCCAAAACCTCAAAAGCCAACAGTCTGTTTGCAAATCCAGAGAAACACATTGCAGAAAGGTGCTTTTTCTTTTTTCCTGATTTCTATCAAACACACATTCTGACAGACACAAAACAATAAAAAAAAAAAAAACAAACACCTAAAAGAAACCCTAAACCAGTCTGGAGAAGTATAAGTCTTCAAGGTAAATGCTTTGTGAGGTGCAGTTTTCAAACATGATTAAGACTACACTTAAAATCTTAGACCATTAAGGAATTTAAAATATCTCCTTTTCAGCTTGATCCTGTGTACTGGAACAAGTCACAATTCCTCTGTTTTTCTGTGCTCCAGGAGGAGAGATTTAGGCTGGACAGCAAGGGAAACTTTCTAACTATAAAGGCAGTGAAACACCCGGATACATTTCTGGATGCATGTGACACTGCCATTACCAGGCGCTTGAGGGACACAAGTGACACACGTTGGATGCCACCTTGAGTCAAATGTACTTCTGAATCTTCTTCAGAAACTTTCCCTTTGGTTTAAGTCAGACCTCTGCTTCTTAAACTGCAATTATTTTTATTTTAGAAAACCAGTATATGCACAGGAAATACAAGCTGACAAGTCATTTGTGAATTTGTGCTGAAATCAGTGAACAATTCTAGCAAAAATAAAAAGTAAGATCTTGGAGACCATGAATGCAGTAGATAAGGAGAGAAAGCAGAAAGGAAAGCAGTAAGATATTTTTGTGGTGATAAAAAGTCTCTGCTCTTTCCTTCAGCATTTTCTTTAGGAGGGATGTGGTACAGTCTTCCAAAGGATTTAAAGTACTAAGAAGGGTTTGCTCACGTGTCTTACTTGAATCGTGTGTCATGTTTTGATCTGAGTAACGTAGAATCTGTGGACTGATGAGTACTAATTTATAAATTATGAGCTTTTTAATTAGCAGAAAAAATAATTAACATTGTACTGACAAACATCTCTCTCTTTCTTTTTCTCTCTCTCTCTCCCTATTTGTTGGGTTTTTTTGCCTACAGAACCCCAAGTCACAATCCCGCTGACAAGCATCTTCCATGCAGCCAGACCTTGGGGTGAGGTGCTGGGACACCGTGAGCGGGGAAGGAGCTGCCACCATTTCCAGGAGCCCATGGGTCGCTTGCTGTTCCCACGCCGGTCCTGCTGGCCTTGGCACCCCCTTCGCATGGGACACTGAGGCAATCGAGGACTTCCTCAGGTATAGGAGCCGTCCCTGCTTTGTTTTCCATCAGTGCACCATGCTGCGAAGGCAGTCGTTATGCCTCTCCTCCCATCGCTTTCATCCCTATCAGCAGTTCTCGTACTGCCAGAGGGAGGAGCAAGTCTATCCAAAGCACCGGTTAAATGACACAAATCCACACGGAACACCAGCGTGCCCAGGCTGGAAATCAGCGTTTGCTCTCCCGCATTGCACTCAAAGGCAGCGCACACTGCTCGGGGGAGCTGTCCTGCTGGGGACGACGAAGAGCTCTGCCACAGAGAGCTGCTGCAGGAGATCACATTCAACACACAAAAATTAGGAAAGACGCAAACAAGCATTTTCATAAGTGTAATTAAAATTATAACTAGATTTTATCAGACAGATATAACAATTAGATTATAATCGTTTCCCTGAGTGAACCACATTGCATTACTAAGCAATTAAAAGACAATAAACGGTGCTATTAAATCCAGACAGGTAACATTCCTTTACAGAGTGGGGGGGGTTCCTCTTCCTTTGCAGTCTTTTCCAGCAACACTTTTCATTAAATAACATCTTTATGACCACGACAACCAGAAAAATCACATCTGGCCTCAGCAAAATGCGACAGAGAGCATAGAGGGCTCAGTCTTTGCAGCTCCTCACCACACAGCCCTGCGCAAGCGTGAGGTCCCGCCACAGGCTGCCCCGCTCAGCACGTTGGCACCGATCCCCAGCCGGGTCCTGACCAGCCTGTGCGGGCTCCTGCCCCGCAGCAGCAGGGAAACGGCTGGGCCAGCACCGCTCTGGGAGAGATGCTGCAGTGACCTGCTCGTGATGCTCTTTGGCCAGATGCATCATTAACCACCAGCCTGAAGAATCTCTCATCTGTATTTTATGGGTTCTAAAATTATATGTGTTGATAACTGAGCTTAAGGTAAGAAAATAAACTAGAACTGCTGAACCAGTGCTTTGGTGCTGATCCCCTTCAGCAAACATAGTAATAAAGTTTTAACAATCTTAAACCTCACGTGAGAAATGTAGGTCCTTTGACAAAGTTACTGTGACCCTGTGATACAGATGTTTTCAATATCAGGTTTCATTTCGGGAAAGCAACAAACCTTTTATTCTTCAACACCAAGGGCCGCCTTTGCAAACCTGGGAAAGGGCTGGGAACCAGGGAAGGGAACTGTTTTGCAGAGTTTTGGGGGGTTCTGTGCAAGCATGAGGAGCCCTTGGCAGAAAGCACAAAGGTGACATGAGCATCCAGCGAAGGTGAGTTCAGTGTCCACCAGAAGTAGAGTTGATGTTTTTGTTGTGAACCAAATGTGGACAGCAGAGTGAATGCAGCCGGTGAGGGTTTCACAGGGCGAAGAGGAGAAACTTCTGTTCAGTCTGATAGAGAAGGATGAGAGTGGATTGCAGGCAGGTTAGAGGACAGTGCAATAAGAAATGGGGCAGGGACGACTGCCCAGAGCCCAGCACACCATCTGCCCTGCTTCCTCCTACTGAGTGGCCTGCGGAGCTGTAGGTGGAGCAGAGTATGGACGGCTTTGCAGGGCTACAGCACGGCCAGGGCACAGAGGTGGTCTCTCCTCCACAGCAGCAGGGCTGTCTGAGCAGCAGCAGTTGTTTGATGGAGAGCGGTGTTGGTGGCAACCCACCAGCCACCGTGCTATGGTGGGGTACAGAGAACTTCAAGCCAGAGCTGCTCATGCTGGTGGAAGGAGCAGTGCTCATGAGCAGCCCAGCAGGAAGGCAGGCATTCTGCTAGCGAGAGCTTTCCAGAAGCCAAAGGAGAGATTTTTTTTTTTCTCTTTTGATTATTGTAGAGGTATGAGGTTACGAAAAGAGGGACCCTTTGGCCATGCCAGCAGTTCATGAGCCAGGGGCTGTCTCTGCTGTGAGGTTAGCCTGCAAAGACACCCGGCTCTAAGGAATGGTTGTGGGCATGGGTAGGGTGTAACGCAGATTGTGGAACGGGGGTCTCGGAGGCATGCAAGCAACATGCAGGAGAGGATGAACATTTTTTCCAAGAACAGAGAAGCACAAAAGGGATGAAATGAGATAAAACAGATATCATGCCCAGCAAAGAGTTTGGTTTCAAAGGCACCGGGATTTGTCACCGGGAACCTGTGAAGTGGAGTGACCAGATAGCTGTCTCTTCACACATGTCAATGCATGCCACACAGGGCAGGCGGTGTGGTCCTGGCTGTCGTGGTTCCACCCCTGTGGGAAGCTCAGCCCATCCAGCCGCTCGCTCAACCCCCCTCATCCCATGGGATGGGGACAGAAGTGGGAGGGCAAAATTGAGAAAACTGGTGGGTTGAGATAAAGGCAGTTTAACAGGTAAAGCAAAAGCTGCACACACAAGCAAAGCAAAATCAGGAATTCATCCAGCGCTTCCTGTCACAGGCGGGTGTTCAGCCACCTCCAGGACAGCAGGGCAGGGTGAGGAGCAGAACAGCCCCTGGGGCTGTGCAAGCACTACTCAGCAGCAGCAAAACCATCCCTGTGTTAGCAACGCTGTTTTCAGCACAGATCCAAAACATAGCGCCATACAGGCTCCTATGAAGAAAATTAACTCACTCCCAGTACACTGGGGCAAAATAATATTGAGGATCCATTTGTGCAAGTCCTTGACCAAACACGGTGAAGCTACAGGATTCTGGTGGCTGCCCTTGGGGCTGAACCGTGCTGCACTTCTGTGTCAGATGTCACCTGCATGAAGAGCTTTGTTCATAGACAATCCATAGATAATGTGGCATGACTGTGTCTGCGAGTAACTGGAAAAGGAGGCTATTTTTCCTGAATCCAACAATGGTTTGATGCATTTTAAACCCTCAAAAATCCTTTTAAACATCACTAGATCTGGGCAAGATCATTCTTCAGGGCACATCAGGTAAGTAGCCTGAGCAGCACTCAGTAAGGACTTTCTCAGCAGTTTTGCCAGGACTGTGATTTAGCTCAGCTTTGGCATAAGGTAGCATAAGCAAAAGTGCTTTTCAGAATAGCTGTAGGCAAAATACTTCAGAGTGAATCAGCAACAATACTTCAATGGGACCCACACTGACACATACCTGTTTTGATTTAGGTCTTTCCATAGATCCGGCAGAAATGCACGCCAAGAACCACCCAAAATGGCTTAGTTTTCTCAAAAGTTATTTTTCTTTGTTTACCTTATAATATATCTTCTACGAGAAGTTACGTGTTCTTTTTATGCCACCATGAACCCACTAGGTCCTTAGATGCAGGGTACCTGAGTGATTCCCAAACACAAGAGATTTAGTCCTGCAGTTTTACCAGTGAAACAAGAAAAGACCAGAACCCCCATTGCCTAAATGAGAACAGACTCTAAAATGTTCAATGAGTAATTGTAGCCCACCCAGGACCTACTTCTTTTTAGTTCCACGTTTTACAGCTAGACCATCTTGACGTACTTACAAACTCATCATCTCCGGTTATACAGAGCAGGGAAGACAAGCAGCTTTTCTCAGTGCCATATCAAATCTCCGTGCATTTTAGCAGTATCCCTGGACGTCACGCGCTCCCCTCATACGAGCACAAGTGTCTGTTCATGTTAAGGTGCACACAGCCTGATGCAGCTCCCTGATGACACTTACAAGCAAGGACTGTTAGTTCCTTTCTTCTGGAAAAAATCTACTCAATATCTTCTCCTCCATTACATAATCTGGAAGTGCTGACAATTTTAGACACAGAAAGCCAGAGAAGACCCACTCTGTAGCTCCTGCTCAGCTCCAGCATGCTGCGTTTGCTGTTGGGTCTCCACCGGCACCTCTGTCCCCCTAGCTCAAACCATGGCTCAGGTGAAGGCCAGAGGAGCTGTCATTTGGAAATACACCTCCTGGGCAGTGGCAGAGGTGGCCTTTATATATCTTAAGAGAAGTGTCATTTAGTATATGTCAAACAGGTCTCAGGGTATTTGTACAGCGTGCCAGGATGACAGCGTCCATCCGTCCTGCGTGTCAACACCATCTTGTTGTTGACTCTGAGCCACAGGCATAACCCACAAAAGGCCTGAATACATATTTTTATAATTAATGTATCTCGTGAGGTCTTCTTTTCTGGGGATATATATAATCTAAGTATGGCAGCTACTTCAGAAGGCTTTTAGAACATAAAGAAATCCAAATTATGTAAGTTCATTGTAAAAATTAAGGATGTGAGGAATGACAGGTGGAAAAGGGACAAGTCAGGACTGACAGGAGAGGGAGCAATAAAATAATTCAAGGAGATGAGCAACTGCAAGTGAAACATCGGTAGTGGAAGGGCTGCAACCAGAAGAAATGGCTGAGGAGGTGAGAACGAGAAGGAAGAGGAAAGCTGATGGATTGTGTGTGTTGGGTTTTAGCAATCTTCAGGTGCTGTTGAAGCCCTTTCTCTGCCCCCTTTGTGGGTGCTGGGATCCCTGGGGAGAGCAGCACACTTGTCTAAGCTTGGTGTCAGTGAAGCTACTAGACGCTTAAGTATCTGCAGACTGGGATGTACCATGCTCTCGCTGCTGCTGCCTGACACATGAACTTGAAGATCCTCTGAAATTTTGGCTGCCTCCTCAACCTCAGCATGATCACCACTTTTTGTCCCAGTGCAACGATCCCAGTTTCGGCTCCTTTCACAGAGGCTTCCAGTATCACCTCACTCATCCTTGATTAGAACTCATCCTTGTTTAGAACAAGAGGTAACGGCCACAAACTTGAACACAGGAAGTTCCACCTTAACAAGAGGAGGAACTTCTTTCCTTTGCGGGTGACAGAGCACTGGCACAGGCTGCCCAGAGAGGTGGGGGAGTCTCACACTCTGGAGACATTCCAAACCCGCCTGGCCGCCGTCCTGTGCAACTGCGGTAGGTGACCCTGCTCTGGCAGGGGGTGGGACTGGGTGAGCTCCAGAGGGCCCTTCCAACCCCGACCATTCTGTGATTCTGTGATTCTGTGATCCTCTGGTGTGCCGGCTGTGCTGCAGGCAGTGGAAAGCTCTTTGCATATTCATGGCAGGCAAACGAGGACACCCGTGCGCAGAGCAGCCGGGACTGCATCTTGCCAGCAAGGACAGTGCCCCACTTCGGTGTCAGACAGCGAGGACTACAGAAGCCTTCAGCCCACACAAATCTATTTTTGTCAGCAGACTAGTCTGTGCCTGCATTGTAACAGGCTTGAACGCTTTGGTTTTCTTTGGAGAGGGCCTGGGGAAGATGACGGTTTGACCCTGGACTTTTCTTGACCTGAAGAGGGAGCACCCGTCATTTTCCCACTGGTATTTTTTTTTTTTTTCAGTGTTTCTCCCTAATGTTCCATCTTTCTTAGGTTATGGGGAAATGAATTACATACCAGCTTTGGGATATTGCCCAGATTAAAAATGAATTCCCTGTTTCATCTTACTTTTAGCTACTCAAAAAATTCATGTGTTTCAGCCATACAAGAACGACACAAGGAGTGCATTGCCTGGTCTACTTTAGGCACTCTGCAGTGTGTTACACAGCTATTTAATTTTGCAGTGAACGCATTAAAGATAACGGAGTAAAGCATGTGTTAGTGAAAGAAGCAGACCTCCATACTCTTAATTTATGCACATCATGTATCTCATAGGAAAACAACAATACTGTGACAACAAATTTTGGAGGCATGTTTATGACAGCAACATAAATAAGGGACTGCCAGTGCCATTTACCTGCTCGGAGATAATACATGCATTACAATGCCTTCCTCCTTGCTGCTATTCAAATGCAAAAGATGGCATTTGTAACCTGATCATTATTTTTAATTTCCCTAGTAGACAGCAGTTACAGAGCCCGTGTTCAGTTACATTTTGACATCTCAGTAATAGTATTGTTTTAGTGTTCGTGGACTGCTCTCCCAAACCAGCACAGTTTAAGTGTGAGGTGGTAGATATTTATTAAGTTTGAGATAGTATCTAGGGGCCAAGAGCAAATATAATTTACACTGTTGTGTGGAACCAGTTGGAAAAAGACAAAAAAAACCACTAGTGTTAATATTTCTGTCATTCACTGAAAACAGCGTTTCGATCTGAGTGTCATAGTTAACTCTGCTGTCATAGAGGAATGGGCTTGAAACCAGACTTGTCGTATTTAGCATCTCAGTAGTTTATATATTTTATTTGTATTTCTGTCTGTGGAGAAGGGCAATATTCTGTAGGAAGCAGACTGCTGTACAAATTCCTCAGAAAATTTTTTGCTGTGTTTGAGTGAGAGAACTGGTCTTTGTGAAATCTCCCTGGCTGTGTTTCCTCTGCATTAAAAGTCTGATGTGAAAAACAAAAGCAAAGTGAAAGCTCAAGAGGAAACAAGCAGTGGAAGACAAGTGTACCCTTGTTACCGAGAAGAGGTGTAGACAGCGCCGGTGCAGGCAGTTCGGAACAGCCTAAGAAGCCCTTCAGAGCACACCACTGCTCCTTGGGATCCTTCTGGCCCGCAGGAACTCATGGGCACTTCAGACACATGTTGAGGAGCTCTCCTGAATCAGAGCCTTGGTGTCCAAGGTCATCAGCATCTCAGGACCGATCCTCTTGCCAGATGCCTTTCTGTCCATGCTCCCAGAGTTTGTGCTGCCTTTGCCCACCCGCAGCATGAACCTCAGTCCCACACCACCAGACACGCTGCCTACAGCTTCTCCTCAAGCACTGCTGCCGAGGAGCACAGACAGGCCTTGCAGCTCCATCAGCAGCCAGAAATCCCTATTAAATGAGTGAAACCATAAGAAAGGCAGTGTTTCTGGGCATTGTGTATGGTTGCTTGAATCCTACATCGCTTTACTAAACACAGACCTGCTCAGAAGAAAGGCCTGAGGAGCATTAGAACACTCATGCATGTCCCCATATCGAGGGGAAAGGAGCATCCTGGTTTGGAGCTGCAATTGCTGTGACACTCAGGACAGACGGTCTCGCTCTGTAATTCATTCAGCTAAGCCGTGACTTCTCCCCGAACTGCTGCTTAATTATTACAAGTGTATCCAGATAGAGACTGTAAAATTGAACATCTCCAGCAAAGATGTTATACTTGTAATTTAGTTTCACATTAACACGTGCTCCTTTTTTATTTTCAGTCTTCATGTTTTTCTTTCTAGCCTTACTGAAGCTCTGTTTTGCAGCCGCTGACTTTCATACCCGCTGTGCTGGTGGCTGTGGGCAACAGCCCTGCAGGAGCTGGAGGTGAAGGTCTGTCTCCTGAACCACACACGATCGGCTGGTGAATCAGCATTTGGCAGGTTGATAAATCATTAGCGTTAACTCTTTGCTGCCCCTTGTTTGAGGAAGACCTTGGGAACTGCCTGGGGGAGGTGACCAGCCATGGCATGCCCCAGGCTTCCCATGCCCCATCACCTGCAGCACAGCGTTGCCACTGCAGCGGGGGGACACGGCCGGCTCTGCCACAGGTGAGACGATGCAGCAGCGTCCCACAGCCCACGTGCTGCCCACCCTGGCCCCACTCCCCCGCGGGCACCCGCCTGCCTCCGCAGGGATGGCCAGTGACTGGGACACACGTGGCACAGGCGGCGCCTGCGGTCAGGGGCAGTGGTGAAACATGGCGTGGGGCAGAAAGGGTTGTCTGTGCCCATGAAGTGTCCACACATGCAGACAGAGACATTATTTTCAGACCCATCTTTCTTGTTTTTTCTAACATCTCTTCACAGGTGAGGTCAATTAATTTTTTAGTATATTTGATGTAGAAAACTCTCTGTAAACATGCTTTGAGTATCTGCAGAATGAATAAGCAGCGATTTTTGGCTTTGCTTTAGGGAGCTGTGGTAATGCATTTTTAATTGATGGCTCTTTTGGCAAAACAGAGAGAGTGATTTGCCAGGGTGGGAGGCACCATTTTGAAAAGGTCGGCGGTTACCAGATGTTGTCCTCAGTAGCAGCTCAGTGCCTCCGTGCACAGCTGGAGCAGTGTTTTGCAGCCGGCATGTTTTCTTTCCCTCTCCCTCCTTACCGGGCACACTCTGTATTTCAGAGCCTGACGGCTGAGCTTGTTCTCTCCCACTAACACGCAAGAGATGTGAGAGCACCTGCCACTGGCTGCGGACCCCCACGTTCAGGGTGCCGCCGCCGCTTTCCCACCGCTCTGCCTCCCCGCTGTACCGGTGCTTGTGGGGGGATTAATGAGAGCTTGGCATGGAAAAGCCTGCAACTCTGCAGGAAACTAGAATCAGGAGCAAGAGGGTCTGAAGCTTGGAAGCAGACCAAATCGACCACATTTCATATTTACAGGCATTTCTGTCATGACAAAATAAGTGGCTACAACTTTGGACTTTGGGGTTTGAGCTTTTTTTTTTTTTTTTTTTTGGATGAGCTCTGCTCTGGCAGGAATGTAGCAAAATATAGCAGGGGTTTGGCTCGTATGATGCTGCTGATTCCTGCCCCTGCGGCCAGGTCTGCCTGGTTGGGTGAACACCAGAAGAGAGTGCCCATGTCAGCCCAGGCGACGCCGAGCCCAGCTGGGGAGCACAGACCATGGAGCCGCAGAGCTGGGCTGCCACCGATGCCCTCGCAGTGGCTCTTCAGCGGTTTCTCCTGGGCGAGAAATCTCCAGCCTGGCATGTGGGCTGAAAGCCACCGGTGGCTGCAAGACCACAGAGACAGCCCTGGGGCTCTCCGTCTCCATTTACCTCCGTGATGAGGAGTGCAGGGACCCTGGGGAGGAGGGTGCTCAGATCTGTCAAGACATGGAGGAGAAACAAGACTCAAAAAGCCACCCGGGGCTGCAGGGGACAGAGCTCAGATCACAGGAGGTGTTTTGGTGCTCCATGTAGAAAATGAGAGGCGCAGGAAATCCTGAGGAGAACATGTTTGCTAACCTGCTTAGAAATTCACGTCTGACAGAAAACTCATTAGAAAACAAAGCTGCCACTTGTTTGTCCTTTTTCAGAAATGTTACGCTTCCTACAATAACATTTCAGTTTGATCGATCGTACACTAGCAACGACGGTGCACCTGGGCCAGACCGTAACATGCTGCACAGCTATTTTATAATGTATATCTCCACTTTTCCACAGATTAAGACACTAGGCTGTTTCTAAAGATGAAAAAAAAGATTCATGAGGACTGAAAAGAAAAGAAATGGAAATGTGTGGCTTTATTACTGGCAAACATGACCAAAGGTTATTTGTTAGCTTACGCACCAGGAACAGCAATGAAGGCGGCGGGGAAGATGCCCACAGCACGCGGGGCAGTGCAGAGCACAGGGGGTGACCCAGCCCCGCGTCCCCCGCTGCGCTGCGTGCCAGGGTGCAGCGTGCTCGCCGGGTTCCAGTCACGTGGATTTCACACACAGGTACCGAAGAGCCTGAGGAGTGAGCAGGGCTGATATTTTGAGATAAAGTGCCTGTATGTGCACACAAGGGAAAAGCTGTTTTAGTGGCACAACACTCTGCTTTGCTGCAGAGTTGCCCTGGAGATACAGCATAAGCACACGCCTCTTTCATGGCCAGAAGATATTCCATATGGATATTTGCATTAAAATCGATTCTCTAAAATTCAAAAGGGAAGCTGAGGAGTCGCTTGCCGTTATCTCAGCAGCGGCACACTCTCGGTGTCGGGGGGCCGCAGCCAGCGCAGCCCGGCTGTCCTGCACGTGCCTTTGCACTTGGTGCGTTCCTTCACGTGCTGGAGGCGCGTCCAAGGCTGCGACAGGAACCTGTGTGAGGGTGGGGACAGCCTCACCTCGTCTGCACCTTCCCTGCCCTTACTGCGGATGAGACTACGACTGAGAGCAGCAATTCCTGTTGTTCCTGATGGAAGACAGAGCCCTTTTCCTGTGTGGGGGGTTATACACCACCGCCCACAGCACAGTCCGACCCACCTCGGCAGGAGGGGACACGGGAGCTTGGCCACCCAGTGCCACAGCTGGGAGAGGTGCTCACCAGCCCCCAGCATTCCCCGGGCTGCACTGCGTGGGTGCTGGCGTGGGTGCAGGAATCCACTGCAGGGCCCTGAGCCAGGAGGGGAGGAACCTCAGTAACGGGTTTACCCTCCAGAAACACCCTCTGCGAGCAGGCAGCTCACGTGAACAGCTTGAAAATGGCTGGATCACCTTGGGCAGGTTCTCCCCTGATTTCCCCAGCTGTCTGCACCTTCCCTGGGACAGGAGGTGGTGGCAGAAGCCTGTGAGTGGCCAGCCAGGAGCCGAGGGTGGGAAGGGGGTCCCACACAGATGTGTCCAGTGACGGCACAGCACAGCCGTGGTGGGATGGGGCAGAGCACAGCACACAGCGGCGGTGTCAGAGACTGGTCTTCTTTGGTAACATGAGTGTCATCATCCTGAGCTGATGTCCTGCTCATGCCTACGTCAGAGCATCACAGCATTGCGTTAGCACCGCGACTTCCCCTGGCCACAGCCACCTGCAGAGGTGGTTCCTCCATGTCTATTTTGTCGACTTCTGACTTTCTGTGATGACGGTGTCATAGGCACAGAGCACACTTCTGGCTTCTTGGAAACAATTGCATAAACATTTTTTGCCCTTTAAACACTCCACAACTGAAGTAAGATGGAAAACGAATTGGGAAGTGATGAGTGCGCATGGGTTAGAGCAGGTGCCAGCCAGCTGGAGAGGAACAGAGGAGCACAGGATTCAAGTAAATGGAAAGGAGGAACCTGATGTGCTCTCCCTTCCCCTGCGAGTACAGAGAAAAGGAGAATGTGCTCATCTACTGCTTTTAAGATGCTGTGGTCAAAGCAGGTGACTTTGTTCCCAAAGTGAGTTTCTTGCCTTTGGCTGAGGAGAGTGTAATGCGTGTCCGCATATTCTGCTGCTAGGACTGATTGAGCAGAGGGGCGCCAAAGAAACACCTTCAGTCAGAAATAACTGCCTGGAGATGGAGTTGTAGGCTGTGAACATGTGTTACCAGCAGTCCATCTTCTCTGCACTCAGGGCTGTGGAGAGGAAAACTCCTTTTGTTGAGGCAGAGGTTTATCTTCAGCAAAAATGCAGCCAGAAAAAGGAGCATTTTCTTTAAATGGGTCCCCGTGCATTTTGCTTTTCCATCACATATTGCTGGCCCTGCTTTTAGATCTGAAATGAGGCAGCCTAATTGGTCATTTATCCCTTTAGCTTTTTATTTTTCTCCTGAGAGGACTGCATAAACTGTTTGCTGTTCTATAAGAAATGACTGAAGTGGATGACAATGGCTGTGGATACAGCAATTCTTGCAGCTCAGTTGCCAGTTGCTTGGTGCTCACTTTGGCACTGCTGAGATGAGGCAAGAAGAGATGATGGGGATGCTGTTACGCTGTTTTTGCTTGTGACGCCTGGCTTCTTTGCACAGCTGGCAGATCACCGAGGCAGGCGACAGGCTCGGGTGTTGGACCAGTGCCATGCCACCATGCTCTCCCGTACGGCTGCCCTGTTCTGGTGACCTGCTCTGGCCTCCCAAACTCTGCTTCATGGTTGCACAAAATCAGTAAACATCTCATTTCCTAAATACAAAAAATAATAATAGCAATGTGAACCAGAAAATCAAAGATAACATGTGCACAGAGATCTGCTAGGGAGAATCCTGTCCTTATTTTTATAGCACCAACTTTATCGTCAACATGAAACCAGGTTTTAGACAACTTGAAGTACAGCGGGTTTTATCTGAGCCCAAGTCATGCAATCTTTTAGGTTAGAGAATCATGGGTTTAGTAACTTCTTCCAAACTTTTCTGCTGACTAGGAAGTGACATTGACCACACTCAGGATTAAACACTCTATTTGTTTTAATAACTGAGCTTTACAACCCTGCCAATAAGTTTTGCCAACTCCTTTTGCTCCAACACAGGCATTTTCTTCTGACGAAGAAACAGCAAATTGTTCAATGTGAAAATTCAAGGTTCCCTCAATCTACAATTCTCCTTTTACCTTCAGTTGAGAAATGCAATAAGAAATTGTTTGAATATTCTTTTTTTTAAAAAAAAGAAAAACACATAATGTAAAGCTGAACTTGAGCCCCTGGGAGCTAAACCTTGTTGCTCAGATCACAGTGTTTGGCCCCTGAAGCAGCCCCCACAGTTGCAACGAGCAGGTCCTCACCCCAGAGCTGGAAATCTTGTCCTATAAATGTCAAACTGAGAGTAACCCACCCAAGAAACTGTATTAAGTATATAATTCCCTCAAAACCACTATTTATTTTTAGTGTTAGTATATTATTATTCAGTGAAAAACTAACTAAAAAAATGTTCCATAAATTTCATTAATTGAAGATTTTTCCCCGGGCTTTCTGGAGTTTATACCATTCCTCTATTCATGGGAAAGTTTCTGATGCAATTTGTTTCATAAGATGTTTACTACTGAAATGAATGAATCTTTTATACTGATGTTTTTATCTTTCATTGTGGATAAACTCTCTAGGAAATCTGGGCATATTACTTATTCAGGAACATGACTTCATATCCTTTTACCTGGAACAAAAATAGCTGATGCATATTTGGGGGCAAAGAAATTTGGAACAGTCTTTTAGTCTTTTTCCTCTTCTTCTTCTTCTTCTTCTTCTTCTTCTTCTCCCGATCAAAATTTATGTAGTAAAAATCTATACGGTATTCTTTGCAGCCACAGAGGTATTTTCAAGGATGCGTGTGCAAGAACAGGAAGCAGATCTACGGGCAGAGCATCACGGAGGAGCTGCCTTGCCCGTTAGCCCTTCCTCAGAGAAAGACCTTTCACAGCTCAGCCATGCTGGACAGGCGTTTTCCTCCTGTCCTCAGAGCCTCCTACTGCAGAGCTGCCCCTTTGCGTCTGTGCCTGGGCACTGGGCAGACCCCACTGACCGGGCAAGGTTTGGCCTGTGTCACTTTTCCATGTCCTCTTATCTGATTCGGGCCTGAATGCTTACATTCCTACTTTTAAAAATTGTGCTTCCAGAGAAACCATTTAGGAGGATCTCGGGAATCACCGGGCTGTCCTGCAGACCTGGAGGCTGAGGGTGTCGGGTATTTTCTGTGTCACACACAAAGACTGTCCAACTGGAGACTCAGGGACCAGTGTGCTAAAAGCCAAATCTCCAGCTGCAGCAGGGTAAATAGTCCTATATAGGTGATAATTTTCCCTCAGTTTCAATGGATGTTCCATTGCTTAAATAGGATTTCACTTGCCTAAGCAGCCTTATGGAGGGTCTAGAAAAGGCTTCTGGGTAGAAGAAGGGCTTGGGCCTTTGGTCTTGCTCCACATGATTTAGTTCTTTGGACATGAAGTCCCGCTGTAATCCTGAAACATGACAGCCCAAAGTTTTCTGTTGTTTTGCTGCAGAAAATTCACCTCTTCCTCATTTCCCAGAAGGACAATATCTACTGCAAGTAACAAATTTATCTTCTTAATAATCAGAGGTGTTTTTTCTTATTGCAGCATTCTTCATTATAGCTGAGGTTTTAGCTAGAAGAAAAGGTCTCTTTTTTAGTGAGATAGAGACTATTGTTAATACAGAAAAAGCAAAAATAAAATAACCTCACAACCTATAGACTCATTCCATGTTGATACAGTAACATAAATGCACTGGAAGAGGCATGAAGAAATTTCAATGTTAGTCTGAAAAGATAACAGAAATACATTACGGTATGTACCGTATTTGCATGTAAAGAGTTTGCTGTAAGCAGTTCATTAAAAATCTTTTGGGAATACACTTGTCTTAGTTAAGAGTAGAAAAATCCTGATACATACGATTATTCCAAAAAGACCTACATTTCAAAGTAGGCAAGATGAGGAATTAAAATAAAATGTGCAATTAGAAGGTTTCAGAACTCAAAATGTTTATTCCCTGTGAAATTTAAGTTATTTCAAAATAATTTTTGTTCTGAATGAGAAAAAATAGTTGCAAACAGTAATTCCTTTTGATTAAAACTGGAAGAGTAGTGTTATTTATGATTTTTGGTAAGCTCGTCATTTTTGCAGGAACATAAACTTTCTGAAGAAAATTTCATTTTGTTAGAAATAGTTGACAGAAAATATGTGAGCACCTCTGTAAATAACTGCCCTTAATCACCACCCGTGTTCCTCACATGTAACATGTGAGATTTATCAGTTAATTTTATCCGTATAGGAAGCGTAACCTGCTTGGGTGACCAGTTGGGAGGAACAAAGTAGAGATGTCACGGCTCCTCGGGGACACGGGGCCTGTGGCGCACTCCGTTTCGGGTGCTCTGTGTTGGGTGTGCTGGTACCGCCCCCGAAACACCTGCGGGTGTCCCCAGATGTGCCCCAGATGTGGGAGAGGGCCGCGTGGGGGCACGGGCAGGGCAACATGCGACAGAGGTGTGCTGCAAAGGCTGAACAGGCGTCATGCAGTTATGACTGATGAGCAATGTGATAATTTCATGCCGTAGTTCTGACTGTGACTGCACCCCGCTGTTAATTACTTTGGTACTCTGCTGCAGATTGTTCATCGCATTGTAATTATACAATGGATTGTAATAAAAGGAGGTTGGGAAGGTCCACGTATTCAGGGAAACTGCTGAAGAGAAGTCTTTTTAGAGAGACCTTTATTAGTATCGATCGCACTCGTCAGCGCTCTGTAAAGCTGGTTTGAGCAGAGTATCCAGACGGAAACCATTCAGTGGCGGCAGGGGCAACTGGAAACCAGAGCTTCCTACAGGAAGGACACTCAGTGAGGAAAACTAAGACTGTTGCCGAAAGCCAATACTCTGCACCATGAATGTGAGGGATATAGTCGGATAAGTACCCTCAGGCTAATATTCTTTTTCATCCCTTCCTATGAATATGTGCAATGGGGAATCATGATATAAAGGCTCATAAAACTGTGTATTTTCACTAATTCCAGTTTCTCAGGGCTCCATACACCCTCTGAGCCACCGGCCTAATGCATTTTTGCATTGAACTGAGTCCGAGAAATTGGATCTCGTAGGTACATTTCTTATTAATGATGATGCAGTCCCTGGACACTGAGAATCCATATATCTCTTCTATTCTCATGTTCATCTTATTTTAAAAGCAGAGCACCATTAGGTCCAGAGTTTAAAGTTGTGGGTAAATTTTAAGATGCATATATTACCCACAGACACAAATACGCAAATATAAATGAATGTTTAAATATGTATTATAAATCTTTATTTATTTTTTTATTCCCTTAAGTGATTGTAAACGTGAGTTGGTCAAACTTACTGATATGCATAATTGCAGAGTGAAACCCACAATTTTCAATACTTTGCCTGGGGATCACAAACATCTGCATTTTATTTCTCACCCATGTACTGAACCCAGCAACTTGCATTTTACTGACAGCCACCTCGAGGCAGTACTGCTCTTAACTGGCTGGTTCCTGTTAGACATGTGGTGCCGGGACGTTCTGCAGTGCCAGGGACTCACTAAGTCATTAGTTTTGTTGTGTTTTGTAATGCTTTCCAGGTCATGTCTTATCCTGACACTTGAGCATTGCATCATCAAAACCCTGGCCACGGGGCATTTACATTTGCAAATACTGTCTAGATATCCACCTGGGATGAATAACTGGGATAAGGGGGTTTGAGAATCCCTCTTCTGATTGTCTAGAGTAGCATCACTGGATGAACGTTAGCATCACTTCTGGCACCAGCTAAGCCAGTGTCACCCAGCTAAAGAACATTATACTTTTGCCCTACTTGATCTTTGGGTGTGTTACCACTCTCTTCCAAACATTGTGCTGCAGGACCATGTGCTATTACTGCATGCACTGACGACCCAAGGGATTATTTTCATAGATGTGGTATAATCTTGGACCTACTGGGCATATTTTGGAAAACTCAGACACCCAGGAGAACTAGAAATTCATAGAAACACTTAACAGAAATGCAGTGATTTTATGACATCCTTATGAAGGAGGTTTTGGACATTCAGGAGGCAATACCTCAACTGTGAAAAGGATGCAGAAGGGGCGACAAAACTGTCATAGAATGGTTAGAGTGGAAGAGACCTTAAAGGTCATCCAGTTCCAACCCGCTGCCTTGGGCAGGGACACCTCCCCCCAGCCCAGGGTGCTCCAAGCCCCGTCCAACCTGGCCTTGAACACCTCCAGGGATGGGGAAGCCACAGCTTCTCGGGGCAACCTGCGCCAGGGGCTCACCACCCTCACAGTCAAGATTTTCTTCCTAATATCTCATCTGAATCTCCCCTCTTTTAGTTCAGAGCGATTACCCTTCATCCTGTCGCTCCCCTCCCTGATGAAGAGTCCCTCCCCAGCTTTCCTGGAGCCCCTTTACGGACTGGAAGGGGCTCTAAGGTCTCCCCGGAGCCTTCTCTTCTCCAGGCTGAACTCCAGCTCTCCCAGCCTGTGCTCCCAGCAAAGGTGCAAGGTTTGGGCAACGGGGGTGATGGAGGTGCGTGGACAGGGCAGAAGCTGGCAGTGGTGCTGGGGAAGGTCTGGGAGGGGCAGCGATGCAATGTTTGTGAACCACAACCAGGTTCACTTCTTACCGAGTGCCTGAGAAATCTTTGTGCCTTTAATTTTATCTTTCCCCCTCTCATCGGTTTGAAAGTAGGCTTTTGTTCACTTTGTATTAACATGCTAACAAAATGCAAAATATTGTTAAAATCTCTTTCCTCTTGCTTACATGCCAAAGAAAGCCTGATACGTATTTACAGTGGATGTTTGCTGAATTATCTTTTTTAAGTAACAGGGACAGATAAGACCACATTTCCTGGGGCAACAGCATTACATGGCCTGATTGAAGCCCCCAGAAACATAAATACTCTGCAACAGCACAGGGAAATAAAACTGAAGACCATGAATTTGGATTAATGAAAAGAGTAAGGAATGATGAAGTTCTGTTGGGCAGAAACACCAGTGACTGAAACGCACATTATTTGCAACATTTAATTTTACATTTCAGTAAATAGATAGAGTGATAGTTTTCAGTGCTGGCCATAGTTACGAAACTGAATAATTGAAATATTATTACATTCTGTGTCTGCTGGATGTCACTTTATAACTGGAAATTAACTATATGTAACATTATTTTTCTATTTGAAAATATTACCATCCACAAAGAATTGTCCTTTAAAATCTATATATGAAAAATATTAATACATCTTGTTTTCTTTTTTCTTTCAAATTGTCACAGACTTCTTTTGTTATAGCTGAATAAAATTCTTTACATAGTTTTATTCTTTCACTTTTCATTGGTTTTATTTTAATATTCTTCCAAGTACTTTTTTCCTGGTGATAAGTGGGAGTTTTCTTGGAGAACTACTTTTCTAATGATATGTGTTCCTAACTTTTATCTATCTACACTTTCCTGACTTTGTGCAGGTGAGTACTTCACTTCATGTCATAAATAATTTTCTCTTAAAGTAGTACAGATAATACCAATGTTATGCACCAATTCAATGCCAATGAATTTATTTATTTTTCTGCAAGCTGTTGGAGAGAGCAAGATCAATCCCTGACCAGCACTTGGTGCTATTCCTGGCTCCATATGGTTTTTCATGTCACCATTATTGAATCTCAGCACCTTCTCACCACTGCACGGCACAAGGCAGCTGCTGTGCCTGGTGTGTACTGCCTACTCCTTCAGACTCTCTTCACAGAAGAATTTACTGTGCAGTATATGTTTTCTACAGGAAATTTTGGGTTTATGAGTTGGTTTGACCCTGACATAAACCTACTGCTTTGTCATCACAACAGGGAAGGTTAATCCAGAGAAATAAATTCAATCTAAAAGAGAGAAGCTGCTCCATTAAAAGAGAAAACTTAGGAAAAAAAAAAAAAAAGAAAAAACCCAACAAACAAACAAAAAAAGAACATTTCTTTTTGAGAAGCAGCTCCCTCTCAGCTGTGAAGTAAACCTGTGCAGAGCTTTAGCAACGGAGACATCGAGGCCACCCATCCTTCAGCCCCTCCAGCAGAGGGAAGACAGACTGCCTGGTAGGGCAGAGTGAAGCATGGCGCTCCTGCCTGACTGACATTGCAGCACATCAATATCCTTCACTGCAGCTCCCCGGGGCTTCTTGTGGGCAGGAGGAGAGAGTCCCTCACCCGGCACCATGCCTGCATGGGGAGCACAGGTCCTGTGCTGCTACGCTGGCTCACTGTCTTCTCTGGGGGAGCCATGCTCTCCATCTCAAAGCTCTCAGCCGGACTTTTCCCATTGTCCATCGCAGACATCTCTGGGGCTCACTAGCACGGCTGTAGCTCCACCAAGACCCTGGAGGAGGAATGGGAGCTGGTGAGGTTGTGTGGTTTGTGAGCCTCAAACAGTCCCTGCCATGCCCCCGTCCCCAGTCGGGGACCGTCGCCATCACCTCTTCTCCTGCTGCTTCTCCTGAACTTCCGCCTTCCCACTGTGAGCATCTCCTCCCTCGTTATGATCTGTTTATCTCTCCACATGGCAGTGTGAAGATTTCACCTGGGTATGGATGATCAGAAGAGTTACAAGGAGCGAACAAACAGGTTCCAACAGGTGTAAAAAATACCATATCCACAGCAGCGTGGCTGTGGAGCCCGCTCCACAAAAGCCCTCCCTCGCTCAGCCCCCACTGCCTGTCCCACACCCAGAGAGCCCCCAGCCCCACGGGACACAGACCTGGTCTCAAATTATCTCACATCAGCATACTGTCGCTGCATCAAGCCCCTTCCCTTCTATGAAAAGGTGCAGGAAAGCTTCTGTGGGGCTGGGGAAAGCAGTACGGAACCGCTTTTGCCCCTCTATCATGTGAATTTTTCTTCAGGTGAAAACAGAGCCCTTTTCTTCAGAGCTGTGCTGAGAAGGGTGAAATTTATTGCTGAAATATCAAGTATTATCTTGTGGAAAAATCATAGTTCTTGTGCAGCGGGTTGAATTTCCACCAGCTTTTACATCCTGAAATCTTTGTTGCTCCTTCAAGTGGTATTTCACCTTTTCTGGAAGTGGACTTTCATTCCATGCAG
Organism: Ibidorhyncha struthersii; assembly: GCA_013398815.1. NCBI lineage: Eukaryota > Metazoa > Chordata > Aves > Charadriiformes > Charadriidae > Ibidorhyncha > Ibidorhyncha struthersii. The sequence goes on from VZSZ01009518.1 coordinate 913,502, forward strand.
ATATTTGTGAAAGGAAAATTGTTAGTTTCTCCCAAGTCTCCCATCTCAGAGATGGGTTTTCTGCAAGGACCAGCAATTTCAAATAAAAACAACGAATGCTCCACTTCAAAATGTTCTAACAGCTCAGAGAAGAAAAAAAAAACAAACAGAAAAAAGGTCTTTCAAACAATACACCCAAAGCTATTTGAAGAAATCACTAGACAATGATTTTTTAGCTATTGAAAGTCATAAAAGTCATAAATTTTTTCATTTGCTTTAAAATAACTCCACAAATAAATGGTAATATGGGGTCGGGCATGGGCGAAGTCCTGCTGGCTTTCAGCAGCAGAGGTGGACACCGGGTTCCTCTGCCATTGCGCAGCTCCCGTGGCCGGCTGTGCTGCAGTTAGTTGTCCACAGCATCGACTGCTGTGAAGGAACCCAAGCGGCGAGTGCAGAAAAAGTTTAAAGAAGCAAACATTACTGGCTGCTGTGGAGTAAGCAATTGTGGGGCACAGCGAAGCTGTGGTTCCCCCACCCCACTGTCTCCCCAGCTGAAGCCCAGGCAGCTCCTTCAGGAACTCTCCTGTAAGCAACACATCTGTGTTGGTTTTCTCCTGAACTGCACCCATTTCCCCAGGCTTTGGTGTCCACGGTTGTGCTCTGCAGGTCAAGGGGCAAAGCGATGATGTCCCCTGAAGGAAGTTTCTCTGTCGCATAGCCACAGCGTTGGAGGAGGGACATGCCGATGTGGTGAGAGGGTCACTGCGCCACTTCCAGCCTGTATTATCAAACACAATAATCAGTGGAAGATGACACTTTGGACCTCATTAAGCTTACCCCCATGACAGATTATACTTAAATAACCTTCAACTCTGCGTTTGCTGGCAATGCATGTCAGGGTGTTGCCGTGCTGCAACAGCACCCAGCCCATGGAGAAGCTGGAGGGTTGTCATTCTGTCCCCAACTACCATCACTGTGGGGTCACCCAGTGCTGCCTCACCCCACACAACCACTGCAGGACTGCAATAGTGTTTTTTTTACTGGAGACCTGAGGACACAGGAGTGCCCCACAGGGGCAGCCAAGCCAGCAGCAGAGTGTCCCCAGGGCAGCAGTGACCCCCAAGCATGGTGCAGCCCCGTGGCACCCAAGGTGGGACAGGGCAGTGGCAGGGACAGGGACAGAGACAGGGACAGGATCCACCACCACCTCCAGGGGCTGCAGCACATCTCTCCATTTCCTAATTGCCATAATTACCATCAACAAACTGAAAAGCAAAGGCTGCCAATGAGCAGTCTTCAAAAGAGGGACAGCTTTCACTGGACATCAACCCAGCAAGGGTATCTTTGTGTCTGTATGTTCTCCCTTCTTGGGTAAAGAAAACTCACCTGAAAATCAAGGTAGGGCTCAATCCAGCTGCCAGCAGCTGCAGTAGCACATGGCACAGAGTCACTGTTTGGAGCGGGAACTCTCAAAAAAAACCCAAAATGACAACAAAACAGAAAACAGGGAGCACTGTAAGAATAGAACAATGCTGTTGATGGAGATGCCTGCATTTTTAAGCTTAGCATTTTACTTTTCCAAACACTTCCATTAGTAATTTGAAATGCATCATTTCTGTTACATTTCCTGCTAAGACGCTAATGTCCTAAAATGTACAGGGAAATGAGAGACACAAGAACTATACATACAGTGGTAGAAAAGTTCTATTTAAACTTCCAAGTAATCATCCAAAGAAATTGTTTGCAGGAGCGCTGTCCCCTGAGCCTGCTACAAGCTATTTCAAATTCAGCAGCTCCACAGCACATCCAAAATAAACACTGGAAAGGAAAAAGAGATGAAAAAACTTGGAAATCTGCCTTCCAAAAGACAAAAAAATGTTGCAAAGTTCTTTCTAGCCTATATGAAAATATTTCACATCACTACTCTGACTCATCAGAAATGCTGGCAGAAGCGTCCAATTTAACCTTCCAGAAAATGCCGTTTCATCAAAAAAGCATCTGCTGGGAATATGTCAACATAGGCAAAACTATTTAGGGAAAAATATGTGAAACAAACTATTTTTGTAAGAAAGGAAAGATGCAAATTTATAAATACTATTCAGAATCACAATAGCTAAAATCTAAAAATATTAAAAATAGGGTTTAACACTATGATTCTTTCGATCAATAGAATTTGATTATGTCTCATGTTTGTGTATACACCTATATAAAAATTCATAGAAGTATGAACTTAATGGAAATGTTAAAGGTTCTGATTCAGAAAGAAAAGAATATTCTAAAAGTGGGGAATTCCTGTAGAACAAACACTAAATTTCCAAAAGCAGACCCAAGCTTAGATTTTTACGAGACATATTTTCTGTTGCTAGATGCTGCCATTAAGATTATCTTGCTGCACATTTTAATAAATTGAAAATTAACTTGTCCATGAAGTCAATGATAGATTCTTCTGTCTGTGGACTGTAACAGGCCAGCAGCATAATGAAAACAAGGGCTAATATTGCCCATTTGTACTTGGAATATATACACTTTGAGCAAGAATTACAGGATCTCTTTAATTTTCCTTTGAAAAGATTTCTGGGAGACACTCATCTAATTAAATAACGAAAAAACCCTGACAGCCCCCAGCAGGCGTGGGAGAGGATGCGTGGGAGCCGTTCACATGGGTTCTTCCCAGCAAATCCCTTTCCAGGCCAAATGGGTACCTGTCCTGCCTGTCCCCTCTTTGTGGGTCACAGGTGCCACCGTGGCACATTCCCGGCTTTCGGAGAAGAGCCAGTTGCTATATCAACAGAGACGGCTAAAGGAGCTCCGAAAAATCCTCTCTTTTACATCAGGTGTCAGTCCATGTGTAACGTCTCCTCTAGACCAAGGTCCTCTAGACCAGGTTCTGTAGCTGTGGTTCAGCCCCTCCAGGAAAGGCCACAGCTCTGCGAGCTGCGAGCAGAGCCCAGGAGCTGCAGTGATGCTGCCCAGGCATGGGGCAAACAGAGGAGCTGCTGCTGCGGTACTGCGGGACCTCACCCTGCAGCCCTGCCCCGGCAGTGAGGCGCAGAGCGATGCAGTGGAGAGACCAGTCGCACGTATTTAAAAAGTTCTAATTGCCATATTTTGTCTGACCTTGATAGTAGGAGCAGATGGCATGTTTTGTATAACAACATATTGAAAAATAAGTCTCAGAAATAATTAGTGTCATAAATAAATTTCTCCGCTTTGGGGCTCTGGGATTGATTAGATAAAAGTCTTAGCAGTAATGATTGCCACAAAGATGAAAAAGCAAAACTTTACCCTTCCAGCAGTAAATACCAGTTGTGTGGCCATAACTGTATCCCTCAAATTGGATTTTATTACCTCCCAGAGGCAGGAGTTTCAGAGCACTGACAGCACGACTAGCGCAGCCGAACGCCTGCTTTGCCCGGCTTGGGCAGCCCTGTGCTCAGACTCCAGGGTTTGCACTTTTCATGGGTATTCTCACGTCTCGGGAGATGCTAGAGGAGCATTTGGGAGAGTCCTGCAGAAGAGCAGGAGCACACCTGGCCCACCGTTGCCCATCTCCGGGGTCAGCAGCATCCCCAAAACTCACAGACAGGGCTGAGCGGCACCCATGCCGCAGGAGCGCCCACCCAGTTCAGCAAGCCTGGGACCTGCAAACGCCCTGGACCTGGCAGCAAAGCTGCCACCAGCTGGAAAACAGCTGGGGCTGGAGACAGATTCCTAACAGCATCGATGCAACATGACTGCCTTCCCAGTGCTGAAGCCTCCTGCTTTTTTGGGGGAGGGGAAATACACTTTAGATACTTGCAGCCTTTTAGTTATTTATAAGCCACTGCAAGTTACTGACGTGTGACTGGTGACAACAACAGCTAGTTGTGTAATGGAATGGGCAGGTGGAATTGCTGCAGCTCAGCGAGCGGCTAACCGAAGGGTTGGGGGCTTGTTTGTTGGTTTTAGAGACAGAATAAGTAATGGGTAACATCAGCACATTGGTCTTTTCCCTTTTTGGTGGGTAAGTATTCATCTATAATAAGACCCGACAAGTTCCTAAGCAGCCTGATCTCGTCTGGCGCTGCTCTGAGGTGAGCTGGACATCCAGGAGTCCCTTCCACCCTAAATTATTTGGTGATTCTATGACTCTAAATTCTCATTAAAACTTAACAGACATCTTGAATTTAATAAAATCAGTGATCTACTCATTTTGCAAATCATTTTTGTCTACTCATACATATCTATCTATTTTAATAATATTCTTGTGAATTTTGGAAGTTTACAATATAATTAAGGCACGTTTTTTAATTACTTTTGGCGACTTGAAAACTTTGGGACAGAAGGAAACAACGATGAGACTAAGGGATATGTTCTGATGTACTGATTAGGTTGTTATCCATACACAGCTGAAGATCATAAAAATTTCCTTTTAAGTCCCTGAATTTCCATGTAATCCTGCATCTCCAGGACTTGCTGATCTGTTTGGCTTTGCCAAATCGAAGGTCCTGCAGATCGGCCTGGATTCTTGCAACCACAAATGTCAATTCATCCACTGGTTCGGGGTGAATATTTCGGCAGTTTCCAGCTCTGAGGGGTCCCCAGGGCTGAAAGCTGTAGGGAGAGGACAAACATCCTCCAAGAGGAGAATTGCCGGATTCATATTTACCATAAAATAGCCAGAAATAACTCGGCACAAGAATTATGTGTAGTAGATCAGAAGAAGGGTGTTAAAGAGCTCAGTGATATCTGAGTGAGAGAGGAAATTAAAAACAAAGAAGGAAAGGTAATGTGTGGCTGAAGTGGTGGGGTGACAGGGCTGCTGCTGCTCTCTCCAGGACCTGAGAACCTCTTGAGTTTACTGGTGTTGATTCATCTTTGAAGTGGTTTCCCCGCACAGCTAACATCAAAGACGTAAATCACCTCTTCCTTTATTTCTTAAAGGGTCACAGGAGCAGATTAATAACAGTCATCGATAACACCAATTTATTCCCGAAATCCCCTATGACATCAAGGGAGGATAATTCCCTTTTCAGCACAGCTGAGATCACTCTGCTCTGCTGGGAGCCAGGTTGCTGGGAGAAGAGGGGCCACAGCGTGTCCCACACCCCAGCGTGGTGCGGAGTGCTGACCCCGAGCCCGGGCACACCGGCACGCTGGGTTGCCTTCGCTTCCTGGCGGGCTGGGACCAGCAGGGCACTGATGGGGACCCTGTGTTTCATGGAGCCACGGCTGGCAAGCGTGGCTGCCTGCCTAGAGCTGGCTGGGCTGAGAAAGTGGCTCACAGCGCATCTCAAACCTTGTTGCACAAGACTGGACCTCTTCGTTAGTACCTGAACATCCAACCCACGGGCTGTGCTCCTCCTCACTGCCTCCCCGCAGTTGGGGAACGCCTCCCTGGGCTTTGCAGCCAGCGCAGAAGTGTGTAAGAGCTGATGGCTGAGCTTCCAAAGGGATTTGTCGGATCTCATACTTGGGGTCAGACTTGCTGAAGGTGTCACCCCACCGGGTACCTCCCAGGTGTGTCGGTTTTTATCTGCAAGTGGTCCAAAGATGTCAGCACGGAGGCTGTTGGGTGCTGGGCATGTTTGTAATTGCACCATTTCTTTAGAAGTGGGGCAGAGATAAATACACAGAAAACATATGAAAAACAAACAAATGTAGACTTTTATGTGTGCAAAAGAACTAAGTTTCTGGATCTTTTAAAAACTCCTGCATGACTTGGCTGGTTCCTCATGGGGAGCCCTTATATGAAGCAGAACTCTGTGATCAGGTGGATGGGGTCCCAGGTGCTGCTCTTCTTCCTCCGCACTCAGCACAGTGTGGCCACTTCATTTACTGTCCTCGGGTTCCCTGTTTCTTCTTGAAAACTTTCTGTTTTAATTCCATATAACGTGGCTTATGTATACCCCCATGTACTATTATAACATAATACAAAAGCATTAACATTTAATGCACAGATACTAACAAAAAGGGTTTCAATTCATTGCACAGAAAATTATACTTCCAGTATAGTCAGAAACATTTTCTCCCCTGATTTGTACCTAATGGTTTTAATGTTTTAGTTGCTACTACATAGAGGTGTATCTATAACTAATTTAGGCAGCATGAAGATACGGCAATGCACTTTTACACGGAAACTTCCTTGCAAAAAGTGGCAGCATTTCTTGTATAAGCCTCTAGCGGTTATGGATCACTGGATAGCACAACCTTTGGAAAGCAAGTTCTTACACTGTATCTTATCTAAGGCAGATCCAAAGCAACATAGCTCAGATAACTCTGGTTTGAGCATTTAAGTTAAAGTTGGGGTTTTTTTATTATAAAATGATAAGAAATTATCATTTTATAATACCTGTACTTTATATGTACCTGGCACAGCGAGGCTTTTGGATGTAGACCTGCTGGAGAGCCCAGCGATAGGATGAGGGGTAACAGTTTTAAACTGAAAGGGGAGAGATTTAGATGAGATATTAGGAAGGAATTCTTGCCTGTGTGGGCGGTGAGCCCCTGGCGCAGGTTGCCCCGAGAAGCTGTGGCTGCCCCATCCCTGGAGGTGTTCAAGGCCAGGTTGGACGGGGCTTGGAGCACCCTGGGCTGGGGGGAGGTGTCCCTGCCCAGGGCAGAGGGGTGGGACTGGGTGGTCTTTAAGGTGCCTTCCAATTCTAACAGTTCTGTGATTCTATGATCAGCCCCAGCGCTGTTACATCCATACTCAAACTTGGTGACTACCAGGGCAACTGCAGCCTGACATGGCATCACCAATCTGGGGAAGGTGGCCTTGCTCCCTTCCAGCCCTGCATCTGCGCTGGTTATATTTTATTTCCACTATACACTTTTCAGACAGAATTATCTTACTTTAGCCTGGACAACCCTATGGGCTCTTGGTTAACCACAAGTGGTTTGCACAGTGCAGCAACAACATATCCTTGTCCATACTCACAGCAGCATCTGCTTGGGGTTTCAGGGTGTCTCAGCTCCCCACCAGTGCCTCGCTAGAGGCCAGAAACCCACCTCACACACCCGCAGCGGGAGCCGGACTGACCTCACTGAGCAGCCAGGAGGGACAGCGAGTAATGGTGGTGGGTTTTGGAGTCATAGGCTGCGGGATGTGTGCTCGCCCGGTACCTCTGCTGCATGCTTTCACAGACAGAAAGTGTTATTAAGAAAGACACGCATGAACGGCAGTCAGAAGGAAATAAAAAATTATTAGACAGTTTAATCTACTGGCTGCTGTTCCTTCCTGCCACTGCCAGAGCTATTCTGTTATGTGGACGCAGTAAAAAAAAAACATCAGCATAGAAAATTAATGAAAAAAATGCAAAATATTTCTTATCACAGGTGGTTGCCTTAGATTATTTATCACAACAAGATTTCAGAGGGTCTCCTGGGGACCTACCATCCTCAGATACTCACAAACCAGTATTAATTCCAAACATTATTAAGACACATTTAAAGCCCTTATTAAATGCAATCAAGTCTGATTTAGAAAGACTGGGAAGGTAAACATAATTAAAATGAACACACTGCCTGGAATATAAACTCTTTTTCATCCAGCATTTGAGAGTCATATTGTGAGAAAATTAATAACCTTAAGCGGTATTTTTTTGTGGCCCACTGAGAAAAGAAAAGATTTGGGTACCCTTGTTAAAAACTTTACAGATTCTTTTGAAGAGGGATCCTGAATCCTAAATATGATTTTACTAATGTGATGCTTCCTTCCTGGGATGCTAGAGCACAGAGTGCACTCGAGTGAAAAGTTTTAGGATGACTTCAGTTGAATAACAGTCACCAGAAAAGGAGAAGAGAAAAAGAGACAGGAAAAACTGAAACTTACTGCATCATCTTTCCACAGGTGTGTTCAAGCCATACACACACATAGTCCACATCACAGGTCACTGCAAAGCAAACATGGGAAGTGTCTGTAAAGGCTTTCGGGTTACGAGGAGGAGGAGTGCAGGGCCAGGGCACAAGCAGAAGCTGTCACCATCTCAGCCCGCAGTGCTACCAACCAGCCGTCCCCCGTAGCCTACAGGATCAGCTGGTAAATCATGCACAGACCGAGGAGCATTCCCCGGGATCACCGAGATGATGATTTCAAATTATTTTGAAGGGGGAAAAAGACAGAGAGGGCCGGTGGGAAGAGAGTAGATCCAACCAGAGCCATCCAGTACACAACTCCCCTTCCCCAGCCTTGGCTTTTGTTGGGGTGGGATGCCCACGGAGCAGACATCAGCAGGAGGATCTGCTCTTCTGCAGCGCTGGGGAGTGGGCAGCACACACCAGCAGGGACCAGGGCACTGCTCTGTCTGACTCCGACAGCCCGGGATGCCTTCTGCTTCGATACGTCAGTGACCTTGCCGTCACTGCTCTGCCCTGCCGACAGCGGAGGAGAGAGTGGAATCACATGGCAACGTGGAGGTTTATCAAGCCCAACGAAAATTCGTAGACGCTGGCAGTTCTTTGACCATCATCCCATTGCATGATCAGGCCTGCACAAGGAGTTTCACAGCCAAGTTTTTCCTGAGTGATTTGTATTATTCTTTTGGTTTTCTTGTTTATAAAATAGGCAAGAGTTGGCAGATGGCAGTGAAGGCAAACAAATCTCCTTCCAGTGGCAAACAAGTTAATTTCTTAGTTTATGTATTTTTTGTAAAGTTATTTTCTTGAGAGCTGTTAGATACAAGGCGGTAATCCCTTCTTAATCCATCATAATGCCATTTGTTGAAAGTCCTGTTTTCACTGCTAATTGTGTTTCTGGAGCTAAACCTTGACACTTCCCGTCAGCCTGATTTCCAAGGGAGCACAACAAGTGCAGGGTTAATCTTCCAAAGCTGCTTTAGTGTCCTCTGCTGCAGCCACAGCAGGGTTTGCCCCTGGGCTGACTCGCTCCTGGTGTGCAGGCTGTGTTTACAGAAAAGGCAATTCCTTCCCAACTCCCCTGTTTACAGAGTTCACAAAAGTCTGATGTGACAAAAAAAAAAAAGAGTTAAATCAGTAGTAAGGGAAGGGAAGGGAAGGGAAGGG
>VZSZ01009518.1:922508-960894 GCA_013398815.1 Ibidorhyncha struthersii
GTGCGAAAGAAAAAAAAAAAAAAAAGAGTAAAATCAGTAGAAAGGGAAGGGAAGGGAAGGGAAGGGAAGGGAGAGGGAGGTGTACTGAATATCAGCCAAAGTTGGCGTCCTAAAATGTGCTTAAATTGTATTCCTTCTTGAGAAGCAATCTTTAACATTAAAGATTCTATCAAAGGAAAGCAATGAGAAAAGCAAGTGAAAGAGTGCAGATAAACCCACTATTTCTGTATATTTAATCAAGAACTTAGGACTTCGCATCTGCAAATATTAATATAACCTCCTCTTCAGGAATCTAAAAATATAGCATACTCATGTGTAACTTTCCTGCTACTTGTAAAATGCACATTTTATGTATTAAAATCTGCTTTTTTATCATACCTCTCTCAGTATCACATTGCTGTCTGTTCCCATTGGGCTGATGCAGATGATGACACAACCTCTCTCAGAATTTGCTCAGTGCTCAGTGAGTGTGCCCAGGATCACTGCATCCAAGGTTCATTCTTTACATAATGCTGAGATACCTTTTGCACTTTTTTTTTTTACAGATGAGATCCAGAAACACTAAATATGCACATCATAGTGTGCAGGATTTACTGCACAGGTTTCTCAGAGATTTGTATTCTTCCACATTTTTGTTTTCTCTTCTCTGTATTTATTTTCTCCTGTCTTTGCTCCCCATCTTATGCTTACATTAGAGACTCAAGAAGTAAAGACAAAATAAGATAAGAAACAGAATTTCCCATCAAACTTGTGAATAAAAATTTGACTTGAAGTATTTGTATTAAAAGGAAGACATGAAACTCCTTTGACAATCCCTTTCAGATTTTATTATGTGACATTATGGTCACTTTTGGACGATCTGCCTCATCCCATTTCTAATGTCTTATGAAGTTCTAGGTGGGCATCCATCGCCATTACAACCCCCAGCTACATATGACAAAGAGGAATGCTTCCACGATACTGACACATAACACGTCTGGGAAGATAGCTTTTGAATTAAGAAACAAACTGCCTTTGGGGCTATATCCAGTATGACCAGTTGTACTAATGGTCCTACAGAGAAGGGCTATAATGACAGAAAGACACCTGCCAAGCAATAAAGTACAGGACTTGATCACTCCAGAATTATTCAAGGTCAGCAGAATGGATTTCATTGCTGGCTTCACAAAATCACCTCACAGTTCAAGAATTTGGTCACCTTCCAGAAGACTGGGAAAGGGATAACGTAAATCAGTATTTTCAAAAGAGAAGATCAGTCTCCTTTCTCATTCTATGGAAAAGCAGAATTTTTAATACTCTTGTTTTTAGAGTAATGCTATTGGACAGGCAGAGCATGCATCCGTCCCCAAATAAGAGACAACTAGCTTAAAGTCTGTACAGGCTGAAGCACAATCTGCAATCTGTATGCTTCCTGTTCTTTTAAAGAAGGATGACTAGAAGCAAAAGAAATTTATCACATAGAATTTGCAGGTGCTTCTGTCTCAATGCATTATTCACCAGAGTGGTACATGCTACTAGAGTGTAGGTGTCATAGGACTTCACAATGTGTTATCTCAGGCACAAAATCATATCAGTGCATTTATACCATTTCTAACTAGGGCTGCTTCATTTGGATGCAGTTCAAAAAAGAGCAGTGAGGCTCACACTGACCTGCATCTGCTCACATGCACTCAGCGTAGGACTTCAGAACAGGCTGAGCACATGTTGTGGTTTCATTGCAAATTGTTTCTCAGTTAAGTTTGGGGTTTTTTAATCAACACTGTTCAAAGTTGCAGTGATGCTTTGTTTGATATTTTTCACAAAAGTTGAATCATAGAATCAAAGGCTAGTTTGGGCTGGAAGGAACCTTTAAAGGCCATCTGGTCCAATGTCCTGCCATGAGCAAGGACAATCTTCACCTAGATCAGGTTTCTCAGAGTCCCGTTCAACCCGACCTGGAGTGTTTCCAGGGATGGGGCATCTGCCACCTCTCTGGCCTACCTGGGCCAGTGTCTCACCACCCTCAGCGTAAAACATTTCTTCCTCATATCTAGTCTGAATACAGAGCAGAGGTTATAGAGGATGTGACTGAAGTTGTCTTGCTTGGTGGAACTGTCAGTTAGTCATAGCTGATCCTGGACTAGCAAAATAGCTGTGCAGCGAGAAACCCTGACGCTAACCTGGGCTCTCTGAAAAAAGCAGTAGCCACTGATGCTGCAGATAGTGGGCAGTGACTATGAATGCACGTATTATTTTTTCCATGCAGATAGCTGCCTGCCAGGTGGTTGAGTCACACATTATGTCTCAGATTGGTCAGGCTTTGCATCAACAACTTTTCACTGTCTTTTGGAGCTGTTTCAGTAGTAGTATCTCAGCATCACACTTGACAGTGGGGGCTGTTGCAAGCATGTTGAACTAAGGATGTTCGCAGAGGTCTAGGCACAGGCAATGCCTTTTAGAGAAACTGGTAGTTTTAGAAATTAGACAAGCTTTCTTGGAAATGGTCTTGTATGCTGTGATGTAGCTGTCTCAAGCAGAGTAGTTTGCTAATGACCTTGGCAGGCTGCGTGCTGCTGGAGCAGGTGGAGAAAAAGCTGACTGTGGTGGTGAGTATGTTCCAGCTGAAGAAGGAGGTATGGCCCTGTAGGCCATCTCCAGAAACAGCACTGAAGAAAGCAGAGCATGAGGACAGGCAAAAGAAATTAGGGAAAAAATCTCACCTGGAGAGATTCACCAGTGGTTGTCCTAGAAGATCTCTGTCCATGGAGAAAGACTTGTAGGAGACCAAGAGAAGGAAGGGCATTCAGGATGGGATTGCAACTCTTCCTGCTATTGAACAAATGCCTCTTCGCAGCATTAAATTTATCTACTTTAAAAATAATGTTCTGTAATATTAAGGATATAAATACAATACATTCTGCACAGTTTTGCTAAAACATTGTGTCAAAGGTCTTCATTTTATGCCTTTTTGCTGTAGCTTCTCTCTGTAGTATGGAGGCAGGACTAAACACCAAAGACTTTCTTGGCCTGCTTTTGACTTGCAGACCCACGGCTTCTGTTATCTGATGTCTCTTCTTTCTCTCTTGGCATCAGTCACAGTGCCAAACCATTCAGAACTGAGTTTCATTTGTGTCCACAAAAATTGGACATTTATACGTTTCCAGGCACACATCAGGTCCTGGGTGCTGAACCAAACCCCCACCTGTAACAAAGGCTGGGGGCTGGGACGGGGCTCCTGGAGCAGATGCCACGTGTGGTGACAGACATCTGGTGAGAGCCTCCTCTACCGCAGGAAGGCACCTGGCACCCAGGAGCCATTCCCTGCCTTTCATCCACAAAACCTGGTTTTTGCTTTTAATTTTTCTGATTTTTCTTATCCCTTCAGGAGATGGGGTGAAGAGAAAGGCAGTTTCATCAGAGTGTTAACTGTGATCCAACATCTGGAAGTCAGGTCATAGTGCAAATTAACTCTTTGATAATGGTGTTCCAGAAAACTTATGAAGATTTAAGTTAGTAATCCATGATACAGATTAACATGACTTTGATGTAGCTTCAAGATCACCATAAAAAGGATCGGAGTAATGTTTTGTAATGTAAAAGAAAAGATTACAAACGCAGCACTGTGAAATACACGGAACAGGATGCACTAAGGTGTTGAGCTGGTGCATGGGCAACCCATCTCACCTTCAACTGGTACATGAAATTACAAGTATGGTCAGTGCGTTACCACAATAACAACACCAGAGCAAGTTACAGTGACAGTTCTACCTCTCACACTTTGCAGTCCACAGACGTTGCCTGTACACTGATGTGATTACAGGCATCTTGATGGATCTTTCTTCTCTGTATTGTAAAAAAGTTGTGACATCTGAGAAAGATTCCAGTCTCAATCTGTTTAAAAGTCTTTCAGAATTTTTTAAAATTGGAAATGTAACTCTGAGGATTCAGAAGGTTTTATTATGACTAATCAACATTCAAACATTGCCTATCTCAGTTTTAATTTGTAGTATGAGAGATTTACATTTCACAATAAAACAGTACTTTAAACTGGAGAAGTGAATTATACTGTTTTCTTATCATATAGTTCTAACTCCTTGGAAGCAAATGCAATAAAAGTTCACCCCAAGCCAGGAAGCACTCTCCACTCACGAACATGCACTCAATCCGTGGGGCCAGACTACAAGCCATGTGAAGGAAACCCCCGCAGAGGTGGCAGCCTGGTCCCCCAGCCCGAGTGCTGTGCCAGAGCCAACCTCTCCTGCTGCCCGCGCTGCCCACGAGCATGGGCAGAGCCCGCAGGAGCCCCAACCCCGCTCCGGGAACGGAGATCTGCTTCCAAATCAGCCTTCCTGCGAGTCTGAGCAAATGGGCTCGTTTAGGAGTCCAGTTTATTTGTATTCCCGTTTTATAACCAAACTCTTTACTCTGGTTTTGGGAGGGGCTTCATGATTATTTTCGCTTGCTTGCTCCACAGCAGCTTGGTAGCCTGTGAGGTTGAAAGGTTCCGGGTGTTTGCATCTCCAGTCATCTGCTCTCAGCGCTCCATATGGTGATGACAGCTGACCACAGCCTGGCTGCCAGGTAGTGTCCCCTGACCAAGAGACAAATATCTGCAGAGCACCGGCTGCAGCGGCCGGGGGACACCCCTCCCGCTCCGTGCACTGCTCATCTTTGCCTGCTCTTTCTTACAGCTTTGGTTCATGTGTTTGACCAAAACGCAGGTTTGGAGCAGTACTGTTTTCCACTGCATGCTTTGCTGTAATGCCACTCTTAAAAAATATCATCTTCCCTTGATCATTATTGAAAGATTTTACTTTATTTTTCTTTTCCCAAATTTATAAGTAACTACCGTAACTATAGGGAAATTCAAGTAATATAAAAATAGCACAGGAACTCCAACTTCAAAATGTGTTCAAGTTCTCAACCAGTGCAAACAAGTTCACTTTCTCTGGTGTTACATGAATATATACTGTTCAAATACAGTAGGAAGACTGTGGTGTACTTTATCTCCTGAACATTGCCAAGCTTGCTTGCTTTGTACATGTAATGTACATATAATTTAATGACTTTTGAAAAAAAAACCCAACAAGAAACAACCAGGAAAACCTTCTCCCTGAAACTGTTGTACAGCGTTTTTTTATTTTTCCCCAATATGTCTTCACATTCTCAAAGTGCAGCTGTCAAACCACCTTATTTCATATTTTACATTCGCCGGTCCTTCTTCATCTCTTTATTACTTTTGTTGTTCTTCCTGGTTTTTTGCCCGTCACAAATTCCCAACCCACCTGCACTCCCTGAAATGCGCTGGCCTCAGCACGAGCAGACCCTGTCCCTCCCACCCACCATCCCCCGTGCTGGGACCGGCCACGGCCGCAGGGCCGGTGCTGGTGGGCAGGGGGCTCCTGGCCAGGGCGGGAGGAGGGACAGGCTAGGGGCCAAGGTGGCTCTCGTACTTCTGGGGTGGGGTATAAGAGGTCAGGAATGGTGTATTCCCTAAAGCTCTTTGGGGTGCTTTTTCATCACCTCCTTGGACTCTGTTTTCAGTCATATCGCTGCTTTTGGAGAAAGGCTTTGTAACCACAGGAAAAGGAAAGAAACAAGTGAGACAGTCCCTGTCTTTGCTGTCTCTTGCAATTTAAGATTCAGTACTCCAGAAGTGAAGCCAAGGCTGAACTTTTGTTGTGGAAGCAATCCCCAATGACCAAACCCTCTGTTTATAGAGAGAATAATCAACTTTTCTTACTATAAGGATTGCAAAAAGTAATTTCTGAGCCTTCTGTTGGAAAAAAAAACACCCACCTTTATGCTGTCTTCCCAGCATCCACATGCATCCTTTGAAAAATAAGACGGAAGTAAAATGAAATAAAAAGCCTTAGCAAAATAAAGTCCATCACACTATGTTTTGGTTTCTGAAAAAGAAAACACAAAAGCCCCATGACAAGAAGAGTTCAGATGTTGGTGAAACATCCTCTTTCAAGATTTTGGAAGAAGTGTTTCAATCTTTTTTTTTTCAAATTACTTTATGTTTAATTTTAAAATAGTGTAGAATATAGTAGGCAGAAA
Organism: Ibidorhyncha struthersii; assembly: GCA_013398815.1. Taxonomy (NCBI): domain Eukaryota; kingdom Metazoa; phylum Chordata; class Aves; order Charadriiformes; family Charadriidae; genus Ibidorhyncha; species Ibidorhyncha struthersii. Next base: position 928,551 of record VZSZ01009518.1, read on the forward strand.
AAATGTTATCTCATACAATATTTTTGAACAAGAAGTTATTTTTTAATGGCAAATCACATTTTGTGGGATTTGTCAGAATTTTATTCTCCAGAGTCTATTATCAGTTGAAATGGAGGCAAATTTAAAATGTATGGATTATTTGGGTAGTAAAATTTTTAGTATTTATATTTCTAATTACCCCTATAGCTAGGGGTTATTGGTTCTATCAGATTTTGACCTTTTCTATATATTTTTCTCTTGAATGAATACAGCCATGTTACACAAAATAACAGGAGACAGAGGTTTTCTAGAAATTCTCTTCTCCAACTAAAGAAAAACTTCTCTCTTTCTAATGATAAAGGGGAAAAAAAACCCTTCCCTTTTTCCACACTACATGCCACGAAAAAGCATCTATCATTTCTTTCAATTTTTCACACCTATTTCTAAGCAAAGGTGACTTCAGCTCTTTATTGCTTCTTTTATTTCAAGGAACACTTTCTGCAGACTCGCTCCTGGGTTCTTCTTTTGCCCCCATTGATTTTCCATTATTTGGCTTGAACTGTTTCTTGTTATCTGAGGTCAGTGGTGAGTTTTGCTTAAAAATTTATATCACTATATAGCTTTTGTTTCTTTCTGGTGTATATCCAGTTCCATCTACGTTGCTGGAAGTGTATCTTGCTTGCTTTTTCTTTTTTCTCTCTATTATTTTTGGTTTAGTTTTATTTTTTCTTCCTTGCTTTATTTGTCTTTCTGTATTTTCATCTCTGACATTCTTTTTCTATCTTTTATTTTTCTTTTTTATTTTCTGTCTTCCAATTTCCTCTTTATTCTTCCTTTTGCCCTTCCAACTTTTAAAAGTGAAGATGTACTCTTGCCTCCCCAAAGCAAGCCTGTTGCACCCTGGTCCTGGTGCGGGTGCCGTGGCAAGCTGGGCAGGGCGGCTGGATCTGGGAGACAGGGGGAGTCTCTGCTATAAATAAAGCGGGGCTAAAACCTGACCTCATTTACCTTACGAAACCAACAGAATTGCTTTAAGGTTATTTTGTTAAAACTAAGGCTTCATTTGTTTTTAAACTTTCTTTTTAGCCTTTTTGTATCTACTTCACATCTTTAGGCTTGCGATCACTTGGAAAGCTTAATAGCATGTATGAATCACCTTGTTTTCACGAGGTCCCAGAATAGCATTTGTAGCAATTAAACTTGGATTGAACCTGACTCTTTTCTTTCGCCTATGGCAAGCTAAACCGCAGATGCCAAACAAATTTGCATTAATGAGTGATTTTCTTGTGAGGAAGAAAATATAACCTTTTTTGGTTGTTGTTACGCACATGTATGTTTTGAGAAAGCAACACCTTACATTGCTTAATTATGCCAAAATAATACAGCGAGGAGGGGCACACGCCAATTAACTTTAGTTACCGGCAGTTATCAATCAGCAGTGGAAGGGCTGGTGCGGCAGATAGGCTCGTGTGCCCAGAGATGCCTCTGGCCGCAGCTCTGCAGGACGGAGCGGCTCTCAGCTGCATCGGCTACAGCCAGTGCCAGGCAGGACCTGGGCTGCCTCTGGGAAATTAAAAATGCATTTGTAGGTGCTCACAGGGTGTAACACGACGTGGCACTGATTCTGAACCCAAAGATCCCATTAGCAGGCTAATTAGCGGCTGAGTATATACTAAATGAAAAAAAAAAACCAAAACTATTGCAACCATGCTCATTTGATTTCACAGTGAGAAAGCATTTTTGAAATGCAATTACATTTTAGTGAGTTAAGGGTAAAATACATAAAGTGAAAATTCTCAAGTAACAAGGTTTCACCTATTCCTACCAGTGAGAGCAGCTCACACAGCACGTGCCAGTGCTGCAAGCATGAGCTCATGAGTGATTTCCATTGCCATGGCCATAATACCGCAGGTGTAATTAACCACAAGCAAAACAGACACAGCTGAGACTGATGAAAGATTTTCCATATGCTTTGGGATAAGCCTGCGTTTCCTCCATATTTCTCTTCTCATTTTCTTCCCAGAAAAACAGTTCTTGTTGCCAATTGTTCCCAATCACAAGTTGTCTGCATCTGGTGGATATTGATGCCTTGTTTCTAGTTCTTATTATGTCTCTTCCTGTAAATAACAAACCTTCTTAGTACTGGATATTTTTACTAACGAATGTGATGATTTATTATCGTTGTCATTTCTGTGTTTGGAAAAAAAAAAAAAAACAAACAGAAAGAATTATGTAAATGTCTCACTGTAAGGTAGTTCATCAACCAGGCAGGATTTGTCTGTATTTTTTATCCTCTTATTAGATTTTCATCAGCCTTTGAAAGCACAGACACAACATTGCTCCCCCGCACTGATCTCCTCCCTATACACACAATGATAAAATTGCCCTTTTTGTGTCTGAGTTTCCCAGCTTCGCCCAAACCTCCGTTCTGCACACACCATTTGCATCCCCGATCCCCGACTCTACAAGTTTCTGTGTCACTGGATTAGAATGAAACAAGGTGACGATATTTCCTGTAATGAGGATAGATTGCCCCATCCTGCATCCAATAATATAATCCATGATCAGGTTATAAGTGATTTTAAAGTAACCACGGATTTCTGATGACCAATGAATCTTCATCTGTCATAACAGGATGTACAAGGTAGGGTCTCTCATGTAAGAGCTCGATGATATCCACTGACTTTATTTTTGGGTCTCCTAATTACCAATTCTACTGAAAGCAGTAATGGTGTCTTTAATATAAAGTACTACTACTCCCCTCTTCTGTACATGGTATCCTCTTCAATCCCTTTCCACATAATTTGTAACTACAGACCTTTATATTCTAGCACATGCCTCATACCTCAAGGTTTTAGTAAAGCTAGATTTCAAAATGTTTCTTCTTTGTTGTTTCTTCAACAAAAGTTTCCAGTCTTGCTTCCTACTCAGATACCTGCCTTGATACATTGGCAAGCCAAAAAAAGAAGTAATCTTGCTTTTTTTTGCAACTCATCCATCTTCCTTTTTTTTTGGCCACAAACTACAAATGAATGTATAACAGCTCTGCTCTTTTCACAGCTAATCAGCTTTATTTAACGTTAATGTCCTCCTGCCTTCTCCCACTAGCAGGCATGTGGCCACCCCAGTCTACAAGGTATTCTATCATTACCTGTAAAATTCAGCCTTCTGGCAGAATATGATCCGATGGTGCCCAAGATGAGCTTTCAGGTTAACTGCAGAAGACCTCACAATGCCATTCAGTATCTCTCTCCTTTGTGTCCTTCATAACCTCACCCAGTTGTGCAGCTGCATCTTAGGTTTCTCTGTTCTGCCTTCATTCACGTTCATGCTGAATACTTTATCCATCCTGCTGAGCAAGGAGCACCTTCAAGCAGCTGAAGAAGTTCCCTGGTGTCTGTGTGCTTCATGACACAAGGCAACTTGTCAGATGTCTCCCCTGTACCATCCTATTTTGTGAAGACCCTTTGGGGCATGGTTCCTTGATGGAACCTCCATAGCAGATGGGGACTGAGAAGAGCATCTTCCACTGACAGACCTCGCTGCAGGTCAGATGTTCAGCTCTTCTGCTGGGCCTCTCGCAGCAAATGCTGACTGTACTTGAGACACAGGAATGAGACACTGAAGCAAGTGTAAGAGCTACCAACACAATGTCTGTGGAAACACCAGGAGCACAGATACCTCGTTGGAAATGGAAAACCCACATCATAGTCATTATATTCAGCAAGGCCTTTTAGGCTCTCTTGGGGAATATTACTTTTTAATTTTAAAACCATGAGGTTTGAATTTTAGTCTATAAAAAAATGTTTATTGTGTAGATATAATGCTTACACTTGAGACAACAATGTTTACTTGAACTGCAGATTTTTATGATTTGTCAGTGATGCACAGAGCCTAGTTTTGAAACAAGAATGAACAGAGTATCACAAATACTTTTTTCTTTTTCTTTTCCCCCCAGGCCTTTTAATGTATTATTTGAAGTCTACTGGAAAGGGTGAATAACTACAGCCCTCTTGGAGTTCCCAGCAGTTGTGCAGCAGTGGGACTGGTGGTACAAGGGTGTCATTTCTCTTTCTTTCTGGCCAAAGACAACCATGTACTCCAAAATTTAATCTGTCATTTTGTCTGGTAATGTCCCATCTTCTGTTCTTTAGGATGGAAGAGAAGTATGGAGCAAGTTCAGGAAAGCAATACTGCAGAACTGTATTATTTGTTTTTTTCACTGACTAATGTGAGACAAAATAAGAAGCATGATGTCAGAGCAATACAAATGGGGAGAGCCTTAAGAATTACCAATACTCAGACCACACATATTTTTGCATATAATTTCTTTTTCTTCTTTCTTTGTGTGAAATGAGTGGCAGCCATATGATGCAGCCAGAAGGAGTCCCATGGCAGTGCCCGCTGGACCAAACCAAGAAATGCTCACGGCGCTGCTGTGGCTGACTGCGCACCCCTCTCTGCACTTACCCGCACAGCCTTCTGCCTCACCGCCCTCACTTAGCCTGCCAACTTCCGAACATTGTGAAAGGTGTATAAAATGGAATGCTGCTAACCACCCGTTGGACATTTCCATCGGTGTCCTTTGCTGGGATATTGAACTCAGGAGAGAGAGAGGCTGAACAAGAAAATCCCTCAGCATTGAAGAACCTGGAGAGGGAGATTGCTCTGCAGCCTCAGCGAACTCCTTGTGCGGGCTTGTACAATTCTCTGAAACAATGATGATGTTTATACACCATTACAAAGTCCAACACCCAATGTGTTAATGGAAATGGGCTTTTCCAGGCTTTAAATAGCAAAGAGATGGAACTGTGTACACTGTAATCTGTGCTCTTATACTGCCTGTTCTCTGTACTGAGCTCTGTGCTGAATGTGATTTCTTGGGCTGTCAGCCTTCCCAGCTGGCATTTTACCTTCAACTGGGTTGAAATGTCAGGAGTTGATGACAAAAGGCTGCAGAGTCATTCACCTATGGGTGGTATGAGGGTTTGCCTGGCAAATGGGCCTGAAAGGTCTGCTAAACTCTCTTCCTGATTATTTTAGGGAATGGTTATTTAAAATGTCAGAGAAAAAGTGAGATACATGAGATTTTAAGAAAAAATAAAATGTGCGAGATGGTGGATCCTTGTGGACACAACTGGGACTCAATTCTAAAGAAAACTCAGGAACGGTTTTGCTGTTGAGCAGTAAATTGAGGCATGAAATAACAAACAAGCTTCTTTACTAACCTTATCAAGCTGTGTATTTCTACCTGGGCGATCTAAGGTCAAGAATAATCATTTCAGAATCAGCGACATATCTATCAGCTTCTGCCAGTACCTACTGCCAAAGACATCAGGTGTGAATGAGAAATCCTCGCTTCTGCAACCCTGATCTTGGATGGGGCAATGGGCAAGACCAGGAGGCCTCCAACCTCTGGGAAAGAGAAGGAGCACTGGACGGCTGACTTGCACATTTAAATACAGAGTCAGAGTGTGGATTCAACTGAGAAAAGCTGAAGAGAACCAGGTTCCCATGAGAACTCAAGCACAAAGCCTGGTGAGGACCAGACTAGAGCTTAGAAGACAAATCTATGATGCAGCTGTCTACAGACCTCACTGTTTGCAGTGAAGGCTGCAAATTCAAAAGTTCCATCAAATAAAAATAGCCAGACTTGCTGTGATGTCAGCACTGAGCATCTCCAGGGAGACCATATAGCAGTCTTTCAGTACTTAAAGGGTGCCTACAAGAAAGATGGGAAGGGACTCTTTATCAGGGAGGGGAGTGATAGCACAAGGGGGAACAGTTTTAAACTGAAAGAGGGGAGATTTAGGTTAAATATTAGGAAGAAAGTCTTGACTGTGAGGGTGGTGAGCCCCTGGTGCAGGTTGCCCAGAGAAGCTGTGGCTGCCCCATCCCTGGAGGTGTTCAAGGCCAGGTTGGACGGGGCTTGGAGCAACCTGGGCTGGGGGAGGTGTCCCTGCCCAGGGCAGGGGGGTGGGAACTGGATAATCTTTAAGGTCCCTTCCAACCTAAACCATTCTGTGATTCTATGATTCTGTCTTCCGGTTAGAGGACTTTGAGTTATGATTATGTTAGGTGACACATAGTTCTGCTCATTCTGAGATACTCTGCCCCATCAGGTGCTGGCAGGACTCCCTCGAGAGCACCTGCAGACCTGCCTTCTGCAGCAGCATTAAGCATTATTCTGCCTGAGCAAACAGAAGGTTTTGACCCAAGAAATTCCTGTGCCATAGGTGTGTGTTAGCAACAGTCAATGAGGTAGGATCGGATAAAACAAAGTACACTGTGTGTTTGGTCACAGTTATTCAAGCCTGAAGAGAAAAATCAATGCTGGGCTGAAATATCATCTGTCAGGCTCTATACGTACGGAGGCTGCAGAGGGCTGGACAGAAAAGAGACAGATGGGATGGTGTCAGTGTGCTTCCAGAGGCTCCTCCAGCATCTCTCGCACCAAAGGCAGTTTGTTGCATGGAGTAGAAAAATGGGGAAATCCACTGATTTTTTTTCTTACATGCCTTCTTAAAAAAAACACAGTGTAGAAGTACAGCTGCAACATTCATCAAATAGCTTCTTGTCAATTGAATTAATGGAAGTCCCTAGACTATTCCTGCTCAACGTGTCAAGTTTTTTCAAGTGCTCTAAATACTAATGGAAGAAAACCTTTGTTTAGTGTTAAACTGAGCCGTCCCCTGCACATGTTTATGTTTCTCAAGTAAGAGTAGAAAAATAAAATAATAAAGGAGGCATGTGTATCACTAGGCTTACAAGTCTCCAGGACTCCTTGGGAATTGAAAAAGCATTTCATTCTTGCTGCAAAGGTGTATGAGTGATTCATTGACCTGACTTTTAATGTGTCCTTTGGCTCATTTAGGAATACGGAGGGAGAGGAACCAGAGGTAATTGGTATTTGTAGGTGCATTCATTATACAAAAATATTAAATACAATATTTACACAATATTCAATACAACATGATGTAAAGCATATATATGTGATGTGTGTGAGTTTGAAGTTCAAATTAAGCCAGGGACAGTTAAGAGCAGGTATATCTATCCACAAATATCTTTATTGGAGAACCCTTGCGTATAAGTTAAAACTACATTAGAACTGCATATTTGCATAGGTAGGTGGAAACTTTCACTGACTCCTGGTGTAGCTGCAGGAGGATTTACCCCAGACATTATCACACGGCCAGCTAGCATGCTTCAGGTTCACCCGCTTTGGAGGTAGTAAAGCATCCTGGACACCAGCCTTCCTGGGCACCAGCCTTCCCCACCAGTTCTGAGTCCTGGCCACCTCAGTGGTCCTTCACACTTCGGAAAGGACATTCAGTCCAAGCCCCCTCCAGATCCTGACTTTGCCATAGGTACGTGGACAACAGAGTAGGGTCTGACCCATGCCAGTCGCAGCTTTGCCTGAAGCCTGTACCAGGTCTTTCATCCCGGTGCGCCATCACTGCCAGCTGGGCTGTAACTGTGCCTCTTGGAGGTGAAAGGACAGACATCTCTTGTTCCTCCTGCGTGCTATCATCACTGTGATGGTTCCCTCTGAAGTCTCCTTGCTGGTGACCAGAGACACCTTGTATCTCAGCCTGATGCACTGTGCAGCCATAGCCAGACATTGCCATATCCATGCCATATCCATGCCATATCCATGCCATTGATTTATCTGCCCCTTGCTGTCAACGAGAATCAAGTGCTGCAAACGTCCTACCCACCAGTCACTGCATTCTGCAGTGGCCTGCTTTTTGCCAATCCCCATTCACATCAAGAACAAGCAGATGAATCAAGTTACCCAAACATACACTGAGCAACAGAAGTGAGACAAAAGAGATATACTGTTCTCACCATTTTCCCCTCCTTCTGTAACTTTTTTTCCCCACAGGCTCCGCTGCCAACTCTGCAGACAGGAAACCTGTACTGAGAAGAGGTTACAGACAGAGGAGAGGGAATGTATGAGCTTGGAGGTGAAAGAAGACAGACAAAAAAGCAAAAAACAGTTGCTTCAGAGAAGAGTGCATACCTTACCTACTCATAAGTAAGGTCATCTGTGGTCTTTTCACCACACTTTTTTTTTCACTCAATATGATTTTTGCTAGTGGCTGTCTTAATTCCTGATAGAGGAGAATGCTGTTCAGAAATCTTTATCGGTAACTATAGAAACTCTGGTTTGCCCTAAAATCATACTTGTTTCCTGGCCTGAAGGATTTAATGTAGTAGCAAGTTCCCCCAGCAAACTGCAGACTGTGCAAAATGTAATTTGAATTTCATGTATTGTCTTTTGGCCTCTGACACATCTCTTCAAGCCCTACGTGCTTTAATCACTTCTATCATATTCCCGTTCTCCTTGTCTCCTCTTTTAAAATCCACATGGCTTCTTAGTCTCTGCTTATAGGAAAAATGTTTTGTTGTTCCTTCTTCTTTTCACTTTTGCTGCAGTTTTGTGAGTTTTACCTTATTGCCATGAGCCATCTTCAGGTTCTGCCAAGTTCTCATGTGTCCTTCAAGATGTGCAGACACAAAATGCAGAACCAGTCACAAGCAGCACACAGGGCTTCCATTTACGTTTAGCTGGCTGTAGGATGGAAGGCAAGGACATGGGCAGAATGATTTGGTGGGGTACGAATGACCATTCCTCAGGTTAGAGGGGGCATCACTGGGGATGAAGAGATTGAGAGCAGCTCTGCTGAGAGGGATCTGGGAGTATTGGTGGGTGAAAATCTGGACATGAGCCAACAATGCACGCTGGCAGCCCAGCGAGCCCCCGGCATCCCGGGCTGCATCCCCAGCAGCGTGGCCAGCAGGGCAAGGGGGGGGATTCNGGGAGGACGGGCTGGGAGAGTTGGGGGTGTTCAGCCTGGAGAAGAGAAGGCTCCGGGGAGACCTCAGAGCCCCTTCCAGTGCCTAAAGGGGCTCCAGAAAAGCTGGGGAGGGACTCTTGATCAAGGATTGCAGCGACAGGGTGAGGGGTAATGGCTTCAAACTGGAAGAGGATAGATTTAGATTAGACATCAGGAAGAAATGTTTCACTGTGATGGTGGTGAGCCCCTGGTGCAGGTTGCCCAGAGAAGCTGTGGCTGCCCCATCCCTGGAGGTGTTCAAGGTCAGGTTGGATGCGGCTTGGAGTAACCTGGGCTGGGGGGAGGTGTCCCTGCCCAGGGCAGGGGGTGGGACTAGATGATGTTTAAGGTCCTTCCAACCGAAAGTATTCTGTGATTCTATGAAGATTCTAATGTTGTCAAGAACATACTGGTAGAGGAATGAGATTTTGAGGAAAGATGAAAATAAGGCTATTTGACCTACTTGATTAGCACAGAGGGTACTCTGTGTGTGTGCTTTAAAAACATGGTAAGAGAAGATAGTACAATGAGCTTCAGAAAATGGGAGTCACACAGCTAGATCACTGCCCCTCTGGGGATTTACTTTCTTAGTTCTGTTAATGGACAAACCAGAAGCCCTCTGACTACCTTGCAGTGTCGATAAACAACACAGTGAACCACCTATGCCATCTCGCATGCAAAGCATTAGCTTAAGGTAACTGATGTTATGCATATTCCTGACAAGTCTCCATTAATTCCCATATGAAGGCTTCATTTTAATTAAATTCGTTAGCCATGTTAGACTGGTAGTCACTGGGTTCAAACGGTAATCACTGACTATGCTATTTATTATGCATTATAGGCTGTACCAGGGAGGAAAGATATTGCAAGTACTCTTTGAATTTCAAATAAAGAGATGAAGCTGGTGGAGACATTCTGCAATAGATTTACACAAACACACACATCAGAATAGAGCAAGACTGGACACCAGCATTATTGCTCAGTTTATAACCTCCTGACCACTTTTATAAATGCTTACAATTCTGTATTAAAAAACAGCAGGCATGCCCAGTTCCCTCGCAGCCCTTGTGAAAGACTCATATGAGCACCAGCAACCACACTGACCCCGCAGCTTGCAGGTGAGTGGTTTTTCGGGGAATACTTTGATTCAGTGGCCTTTTTCATGGCTCCATCCAACAGCTGGCTTACATCCTTCTCCAGGGCATCGCCGATCCCCGCATCTCTGTCCTTCCCAAGGACCGCCAGGTTATGGCAGAGGTTACAGCTATTGATGGTAAGTGCCTGTATTTTGTACAGCTGGATGTCAACCAGCATCTGTCACTGCTGTGCTCAAGTCACCATTATGCCTCAGTAATATATTAATACGTTCCAACTCTTTATCAGCAATAGCATCACAACTTCATGTCATCAGCAGGTTGAACTCAATGACTCTCTTTTAGTGCCAGAATCACTCATGAAAATACTACAATGTTTTCAAAGACCTACTATGGAGAAACTCTACTCCTTACACCCATAATTTTCCGCTTAATGCAACCTGCTGTTGTTATCTCTTCCTTCTCTTGTTCCAGAATCATCTAGGCTCAGTTTTCTCCAACATAACCAGTAATATGCTTTCCTGAACTCCATGGACTTTTGCTTAGAAAATTAGTTATTCTATCAAAGAAATCTGTCAGGTGCAGGATATATCTTTACTAAAATTTTGCTGTATTTTCTTCCAGCCACACTTATTTTTTAATTCTTCCTTCAATAATATTCCCTTGGCTTGCAGACTGTTGAAAAGAGATTAACAAATTAACAGTTGTATATTTGTTTCTAAGGGCAATACAAGGGTTTTATGATTGTATAATCTCGGTTGGTTCCTGGCCAAAGCTAAGAAACATGCCACAAAGTGGGAGGAAGTTGCCCCAGGTCACACATAAGGGGGTCGGGGGGATGGGACAGGCTGAAATCCCAGTCCCGCAAGATCCCCACTTCCTATGGTGCCTCTCTTATCCTGCATACTTTGCCTCCTGAGTTAAGTGACTCCTGACTCACAGCAATGGACTCGGGCTGCCCGTCTCCTTCATCTTGGCTGCATTTTCCATTTTTCCTCTCCTGTATTCTATTCTTTTTCCTATTTTAGATGCTTTCACAGTTCATTTGTTTTTCTGAATTAAGAAGGAAGCTATGAAGACACCTTCTTTGCCAGGCAGGGCTTGCCAGGACACGCCATGTGCCAGGACGGCTGCCGGGCGCTGGCTGCCCTCCGCTCGGCAGGGAGAGGCGGCCAAAGGCACACTCAGCTCCGCTCACCTCCTCAAAACCAGCACCATGGTGTCATGCTCCGAACCGCGCCTGGCAGACTGGGGTTTATTTTCCAAAATCACCATGAAAGCAGAAAGATCGTGGAGTGCTTGAGGTATGCTCAGCCTGCTCAGGGTGATGCTTTGGTATTTGAAGGATTCATCGGCTTCCACAGGCTCCAAGGAGAGGAGGAGTCGCCGCACTTGCAGTTGTTTCACAAGCAGCTGCAGTGACCTGCAGAGCTGGCAACTGCCAACAGCCCCATGCACTTGTGGCGTGGAGAGGAGGAACTCCAGTGATGCTGCTGTCCCTGCGGAGGTGCCGGAACCAGCAGCAGCAAGCCCCTGCCGGGAGGACTCCTTCCCTAGGCGGTCGGTCCTCATGCCCCTTGAAATCCCTGCTGCCTTTGCTCAGGAACAGGCGCCAGTCAGCACTTTCTGCACCATGCTGCACAGTAATTTTCCTGAATCTGCCTCTATTTAACTTTTCCCCTTGGTCTAAAATGTTGTTACAAAAAATTTCTGTAAGCTGGGAAAAAGGAACAATGCCTGGCTCAGAGCCCGTGCTCAGCAGTGAAGAGTCTGCAATTACAGTACACACACACAAAAACAAAAAGCCCCAAAACACCAGGAACAAAAACAAAGCAAAAATCTTGTTCCAGTTTCTCTGAGATTCTTCCTTGCAGTTATTTTTCTCACAAGGATAAGCAATATAACAGGGAAGGAGACCACAAAATAGAGTGCAATTAAAAATGAGGTAAATGAAATAAAAATCCTGAAGTCTATTTTGCCTGCCAGAATACCCGTCTTTTAAATACCTCCAGGGATGGCGACTCAACCACTTCCCAGCCTCTTCCAGTGTTTGATAACCTTTTCGGTGAAGAATTTTTTCCTAACACCAGCCCAGCGCAGCGCTCACTGCTGAACGCTCAGCATGGGCAGCACGCTGGCGCGGTGGAGTATGTGTTTCACTTCTCCCAATTTTTGGTCTGTCTTATCTACTTCTCTCGGATTTTGCAGTAGGCATTGCCAGTCAACTTGAGAAGGGCAACATGCTGCATTCTCCACTTGCTATTGCCGCTGAGAAATAATCACTCTCACTAGACGAGCCGTGGGCTAATATTGCAGCCAGGGGAACTGCAGGAAGTGTGTTTTCATCAGATATAAATGCATAAGTAGAAAACAGGCCACAATTTTTGCGTGACTCAGGGCGATAGCAGTATACTTACGGAATCACAGGGAATAGTGTAGGAGGGACCTTGAATGTAATCTCATCTGTGACCTGATCAGCTGTACCTAAAGTATTCCCATGGATTTGCTACTTCCACTAGACATCTCTAAAGTCATACATTTAGGCACAAAAGTCTGCAAAACTCCAGGACAGATGGTTAATCCCTGAAGAACGAGAGCTGCCGCGTCCTGAGTATTATCCCCTTGGTTCCCCTCAAGCAGCACGCCACGCCAGTGTCCTTCATGAAATCCCCCTTTTCCCACCAGTTTCCTGAGTGGTTTCCAGAACCATCCTGCCAGAGCCCACCACCAGGGGCTGGTCTGATGGGACTCTGCGACCGTCCCAGGCAGAGACATGGCTGGGCTGACACCAGCCCCACTGCCCAGGAACCCACACCGCAGGTCCTCCTTGACACCCTGGCTCACACATGCACCTGTGCCGACCAGCCCTGCACCCCTGCCCATCAGCGACAAGGTCTCTTTCTCCGGGTTTTCATAGGAAAAGCAAGCCCGTTTACTGGCCGGGAGGACTGGGGTACACAGTCATTGGGGGCAGCAGGACCTAACTCATTTCTACGTTGCAGACAGTAGCTGACTCCCCTGACCAGTGGCTATAGGTCTTTGCTGACCTCCCAACATCCTGACTTTTTCTTCCATTTCAAATTTCTCATCCACTTCTCTCTGGTGTTTTAGACCAAATCCTTACACAGAGTGATGAAACTGCCTGGTCAATGCTGCACAGATTTTTAGTCTCTGTCTCTCTTCTTTTAAAATCTGGTTGAATCGATTATTTATGTTTTGTAAACTGAGATATAGATCTCATGAAATGTTAACGTTAGTGGGAAGGAGGAGAGGATGTTTAATAAGAGCAAAGCTAGGATGTGGCGAGCCGTGCAGGGAGCGTGGGGCTGGGCTCTGCAGAACACTTCACTTGATCTGTTTTAGCTGCAAAACCTTCAAGTCTGAGTTTTAAAAAAAATGAAAGGGGAAACTAAATAGAATCAAGTAACTTGATTCCCAGCTGGCTTGAACATGCAAGCACAGCAGCTTGTCAGAAACATATTAATCCCAGCTGAAGGACTGGAGACTTGAAGCCTGATCCGGTATCCTAGCAGAGGGTCATGGCCAGATGAACTCCTGACATTTTTACCTCCTGTAAAACTGAGTCAGTGACAATGAGGCCAGAGTGCACAGAAGGCAACAGAAAGCAGTTTAATGATGTGCTTTTATTTAGCAAGGCATTGCACTAGTTAGAGTAGAACTTCTGCAACAGAATGAGCATGGATTTTAATTACAAAAAATGATATAAATAATTAAGACATAAATGCTTTTAGGTACCATTACACTGAGGATCCAAAGCAAACTAGCAGCAGGAGAGATGGTAAAACAAACTCCAATTATTCTGTGCCCAGCTCTGCTCAGCAATCACAACACAACTGATTTGAGCTCTTGGCAGTCCCAGGGTGAAAGCGTGTTGCGTTCTACCATGCACGGAGATGGCTCAGTCCTTCCTCCTGCGCTGGCCGCGTCCCTGGCACACTGCTCGAGGCCAGAAGGCTAGCAGCAGCGGCACAACCGGGTATTTACCAGGAGCACTGGGCAGCCCGCTCCGTTCACATCACTGGCAGGGCTGGGCGGCCAGATCCTGCCTGGCTGCACTGCTCTCCATCGCCTGCCCTGGGGCTCCCCGTGTGCCCTGCAGGTCCATCACAGCACTGGGCTGTGGTGTTGAACCTCAGCATCGGTGCCACCACTCCACGGCAGAGGAGACTGGACCAGCTGGTCCCACAGGTCCCTTTGGCCTCGGAGCCTTCGCACCTGGGAAGAAGCCGCAGATGCCTCCACCAGGTCATCACGGTGTGGAGCCCACTGCTCCCACCCAGCCTCTCAGCAATGCTGAATCTCTTTCCCCACGTTCCTTCAGCAGTGGTAATGAAAAGTCTTCGCCGCCCCTGTTGTCCTCTCCTGGGCTTCAGCAGGAGCAGTGCCAGCATCCACAGCAGGGTGCAGCCCTCCACCCCGGCTCAGGGATCCTCACTGGCTTTGGGTTTGGGGGAGTTGGCTTCTTTTTGTATCTGCACAGCTTTTCTGCATAAAGCTAAGTTAGCATCCCCACTATTTTAGTTCTGTTATTAATTATAAGTACTAGCTGGAATCACACTCATTAGCTGAATGAGCAGTAATGCACGTTAAGCCTCTATCTGTTGATAATATTCTCCAATGGATTGAGTATGTGTCATTTGACACTGATAAACTAGGCAATATTATGAGCTGAATGTCTTAAATGCTACACAGATGGGGAATATATTAATTTAAGAAAATGTTATTAAGTGTTTAAGGAGTGTAATTATGAGCAGCCTTCTCATTTGACACCTGTGTGCAGTCTTTCCTTGTGAGATAAAGACAGAGGAATGAGACCTGCAAACCAGCCTTCAAACCTCTCAGTTTTATTCTCTTTTCACTTCCTGCCAAATTAATTATTTTCAAGATACAACCATTAGTGTAAAGAAATTTTGACTGAAAACAATACTGGTGTGCAGCCCAGAGAAACCTTCGTTTTAATACTACATTTATTTGGCAGTACACGGCACTCTGAGAAGAACTCAGCTTTGCAGCAGGTAACACGGACAAGCTGCCCACGAGTGTGCACAGACAGCCACCAGCCTGGGGGCTGCGGTGGGCAGCGGTGGGGGACCCTGCCAGCCACTGCTCAGTGCTGCCGCTTTGCAGAATTCCCAGGAATTGTCTGGGGGTGGGGAGAGGAGGGGCAATTAACCTTATTACATTGCAGACATTTCAAAGTCAGTCATCCAGTTTCTAATTACTCACCTGGACTCACACTGTGCTCGATGGAGTGAGACAGGCGGACCCCGAGAGGGCTGTCACAGTGGAAAATAAGTGTTGAAGACAACTGGGATGACGCTGTCTTGGTGACTAGGTTTGGAGCCTAGATGATCAGTTGAGATTTAGGCAATAGACTTTGCAGTGTCTAAAGGCAGATGACAAGAGTCTTGCCCAGGGCATCTCCCACATCTCTCCTGAAGGAAGCCGCTGCCGTGCACCATCGCGGCTCCCCTGGAGCTCTCACAGCATCCCGCCGAGCTGGCCTCGGCAGGAGCAGGAGGACCTCGCTGCAGATACTTAGTGGGCCTCTGTAAAAATTACATAAGTAGGATGCCTGCAGCACTGTCCTGTCCCCGATCTCCAAAACAATCTTTTGGCATTGTTAAACACATCGTGGCTGCCTGGCATGAGAGGTCCTGATCACGGGCAACATGCGGAAGCAAATCCTGAGGAGCTGTTGGGTGGCTGCCCATGGAAACTGCCTAGAGCTGCTGTTGTTCAGCACAGCGAATGTGCAGCGGAGCACCGTCAAACCGGGGGCGGGATGGAAGAACACTGAACTGCGACGTACATTTCACGGAGGGCTGCTTCTGCAGAAATGCTGAGCTTACACCGTCACTATGTCAAAGCTTGTTGATTTGAAATATGTTTGTATCAACTACTACTCACCAGGTAGCCCTGTTAGGTTCCTAAGTAGTTGGAGAGAAGATTCATGTTTACAGGGAAGCCTTCTGTAAACAGAAAAAAGTGTTTTCTGGGAAGGTGGTAACTGGCAGCCGGGACATATTCCCCTGTAATTCTGCTGCACAAATCACTGGAGAAACTTCACCTGGAATAATGTATGAACCTGTGCGGGGGAAAAATATCAGATGGAAACTGATGTCAACCAGGTACAAGCTGACAAGGAGAATGGACAGCATATTTTACAAGGGGCAACAAAAAGTTTTCAACTTGTTTAGCACTGCAAAATATGGTTAAACTAAGGATATGATTGACATCTGTGAACACAACAGGAATAATCATGAGGAGAAGGAGGACAAAACTATTGAAACAAAAAGGACCACTGGGAGGAAAAAAAACCCAAAGAGATATAGGCAAAGTTTAATACTGTAATTCCCTGGAAACTGGATTTTTTTTAACCGTCACAGTGTCATGTTCTGCAGTTAGTCCTGGAACTGGGTCTCATGGTGGTTTCTCTTACAAGGTTCAGTTCACATCACTGTCTAGAATAGACAGTCTTGGAAGAAAAAGCAAACAAATCACACATGGCGTAAGCAAAGTAACAAGCTCTGTCTGCTAATGAGTGTTCAGACCAAGGCGCCAGGCTGCACCCAGTCCCAGGGATGTCCCTTCCCTGTGGCAGCCTGGGGCTGAGCACCAGCAGCTTCAGCCCAGAGGTGCCCCGCACTGTGTGATGGATCCTTCTACATGACGTAAGGATGTGCCTCAGGTCCTCTGCTCAAACTGTTTCACTTACAGAAATCTAGGCTAAAGTGTATAGATTTTGGAAACTGTTTATAGCCTTCCATGGAAAAATCCTAACCTTGCAACGTTTCTTTTCAATGCAATGTTCTCTATGTTATTAAGATTCATAAATGCCAATATAACATTTGTAATTGTGAATGTTATAATTGTAAAAATTAAACTGTGATTTTTAAAAAAGAAAACAAAATTATATCTTTAATAGCACCAAATTACCACTATAAATGTCCCTTATAACCTTTATTGGCTTCTTTGGAGCCCTGTGTTTCCTGGCACCGTTTTGAAAGTGGTAAGAGGAGGTTGAGTGTCGGTGGCCCTGGGCTGACGGGGAGACGAGGCTCTGCTCTGCACAGCCCTCGCTGCAGGAGGCCGCCAGCGCCACGGGTAATCCTTTTGCTGCCAGTGACACAGCCCTTCAGCAGTTTGTTTAAATTCGGTCGATTTTACACACAGGAGTGTCTCCCCCTGTTTGCATAAACACCAAACCCTCGGGTTCTCCTCTAGTGTGCAATTTTATTCTTAGCGCATCCAAAGAAATGTCAATAAAATAGACTTCAGGATTTCATTTTACTGGAACAGCTGAAATGTAGGAAATACTTAGTTCATTTATAGACTGGAGTTTACAGACACAGGTGCGGAGCCCTGTCATTCTTTTCTCTACCTTGGTAAATAATGATGGGCAAGCAGAGGGGTCACAAAAACATTTTAACCACTGACTTTTTTGGCACCCAGTATTCAGAAGCATTTTTTTTTTTTCTTTATTTGTGTTTCAAACACATTCCTTATGAAATAAACCACAAAAGAGTCAATGTTTCATTCTTCTCCTCTCCTAGGTGTTAATGTAAAGCTGAAATTGTTGGGATGTACATTTCAATCGGAACTAGCTACACATTTTTTGTCAAGATACTTTATGTCAAGAACATAAATAAACATGTGCACAGAGAAAGGTTTCAATATTTTAACACTGGTTTCTTTTTGCAATTTTAAAAATGCAAGTCCGAAACATTTCCATCAGGAAATTTGGATGAGATGATATTGGAAGTAAGAAAAATGTGCATTTTCTGAAAAATGTGTCATACATAAAATCGTAATATTACAGGAAAACCATCATGTGAATTAATATTCTTCAGTTCCTTTGAAACTTTTCACAAAAAATACCTGGAGTAAAATCATTCTTAAAATCATGCTTCCCAAAACTGACTGGACACGACAGCCCTTTCCCCACCAACTAATCTTTTATGAACAGTGGCAAAAGATCCCAGTGGCATCACTTGCTCTTTGGTGTGGATCTTCAGAAATTAGTGCACTGCCATTAACATTAGATGAGAGCAAAGTAGCCATAAACCAGACTCCGACTGCAAAGACCCCTGGGGTTTTTCAGCAGCTTTCCTGCTAACATCGCCGTGCTCTGTCTCTGCAGAGCAATTCTTTATAAAGACAGTTCTGAGGATGAACCAGCCAGTGTTAGTCTGGATCGATTTATATTTCCTCTCAAGGAACTAGTAGCTGAAATACAAATTCTAGCTGAATAAAACATGAAAAAAATCTTTAAAAACTGTGCCACTGAAGCATAGAAACCTCTTTTCTTTCTGAATTATGCAGGCAAAGCAATGAGAACAACACGCTGGCTCCCAGTTTGCCCACGCACAGTCTCATTGTGAGCGCAAACCCCTCACGCCTGACACGGAGGTACGCACGCTCCCTGGCCAGCACCACGTTACCCATCGCTCACCAACACACAGAGCGGGGCAGGCAAGCAAGGACATGGCTCAGCAGCTTTCTGACTGCCTGGATCTATTCGCTAAACTCCTCTCACACATAGCTCCTCACCACTCCCGACTGGCGGGAGGACTCTGCAAGGTCAGCCAGCAGCCCTGCAACCAGCCGTGGGTAGGTGCAGGGGACGCCAGTTGGCGCGAGAATCCCATCTGCAATTTGATAACAGTATTTCACCTTCATACAGGGTTCACAAAAAAAAAAATAGTATGGATTGATAGTGGTAAGAGCACTGCACACTCCGTATTTCTCACCAGCTGATGAATGGGCCCCGGCATGTGCTGCATGGTGTACGCAACAGGGCTGTGAACCCTAAAGCAAGAAGAGGTGTCTTGGTGAGCAACTGCTGGAGTGTGCATCAATTAAGTACAAAAATCCGGATGGAAAACAAACAAAACCACAAGAATGGAAATGTTCCAGGATTCTGGTGCAGGCTGTGATAATTTGGGACCCTTTCAGAGAGAGGCCTCCCTGTCTCAGAGGTTATTAAATTGACACCTTGCTGCTGAGCAATATAGGAAATGCCCCAAGCAGAACAAACTGAGACTGAAAAAGAAGCAGAAATACTCACAGGCATGAATTTAAGCTTGTTTCAGACCAGGAGTCTGTGTAGCCCATAATGACTACCTGCAACGGGTGCTGACGGAAGAAGCCTAACAGGCAGGTAGGACACAACCTTCCCACGCGTGCTTGCACACATCAGTGTGGAGCAGGTCAGGAAGGTGGAAGGGCTTTTCTTCTCCTGCGTCCTCAGCTCTGAAGGCTGGTTGAGGGCTGGTGGTCTCTGAGACCAAGCCTGGCGTGTGGGATGCCCGGGAGGGCTTGGCAGCTGGGCACACTCTCCAAACTCCTCCAATATCTGGCAGCTTGGACGTGCGCAGTCCAGAACAACCCTGTGTGCTCGCAGATCTGCCGAAGGAAGCATATTGCTTAGTAAAACCTGAAGGCAGGCACCATGCCGTGTACACAAGGATACTGAAATAAAGGCAACAGCACTGAAATAAATGGCAGACTCAATTGCTCTACTTTATTAGATGCTGACAAGCGAACATAAATCCCTATCTGCAAAAATCGGTTATGTGCATTTGGACAACTGAATAAGGAGGACTGAAATATTGTTCTATTTACTTTCAAGGCACAGAACCAAGACACTCTTTGTTACCTCATAAAATGCAGCATAGTGAAGTTAATACCTTTTTGCCAGCAGCTTTTTGCTCTCTCTTGCCAGAGACAGCCTCCGTTTTTGAGACTGCACCATCAATCCAGAAACCGTAAGAACCTGAGTGTTCATGTATGCGCGCACTTGATCCAAGGCTGAAATAAATGCTTATTATCTATCTCGCGCACTGGGCTGTCTTGCAGCAGGAACTGGCTAACGCCCACGTGATGGGGGTGCAAAGGTCACTTCAAACCACTCTGACCTTCTCTTCTGACTGCTTTTGCCCCAAAACAGCATGATGCACTGCTGGAAGGCAGAGGTGCTGGGGTGCTGGCCACCACTCCTGGCTCGGGGCAAGGGTGTCGGGTGGGAAAAGGTTGATCCATATTTTACCCTCACGGCATCGTTGGTGTTTCCACCTTCACTTCGTCACAAAGAAGAAAGTGGCAGAGGTTGTGGTGCTATGTACTGGGGATTTCGTCCCTGCCCATCTTTGCTTTTTTCAACCCAGTAACAGTTATTTCTGGGAAGCCCTTGGGACAGACTCAGACGGCAAGTTAAACAGTCGAGTCACATAAACGTGTCCCATTTGTCTCACCTGGGAGCCAATATCAAGAAGCACTCATGTGTAACTCATAATCAATGATTTATTCAGCATAAGTGATTTATTTTATTCTCTTTCTTTAATAGCCAAAAGCAAAACTTTCTGTCTTCAGAGGTACTCAGTTCAGCGGTGGCTTTTTTTCCAAACACAAATAATCCAAAAGTGTTGGTTGCTTGCAAAAGACAGGACAAGTCAGAGAACACTAGCTCTATTCCACAGTGGGGCAAGCAATCAAAGATGTCAAATTTGTTTTCAGAGCATTTCATGCAAGGCAATGTTCACTCAAATTTTCTTGGTATGCAAACATTAAACAGTAGGCGCTTGGCAAATTAAAATATTTATGAAGTTCCAACTCTGAAATGGAAAACGGGTATGCCTTTTTGCTGTACCTTTAGGAAAAAAAATTCAAGTTGATCCAAGAAGTGAGAGAAGCTGTTTCTCATTGCCTTTGTACTCAAAGTACGCTCATCCTTTCCTTACGCAGAAAAGTTACACAAGGATTGTGTGCAATATTTCTGCTTCTGTCCTCACATAATTTTGTGTTTCTACTTTTTTCCCCATCAATCACAATTTGTCACTCTTTCTTAGTACTGCAGACATCAAGTCAAGTATATACAAAATGCATGGATTGCCTCAAACGGCCATTGTAAATCCTTCATTTCTCAGCGTTGTGTAGGCATTGTACACAAGTTTCACCCTCATGAGCTACGTGAGGAACTGACCCTCTGCTACCAGATCCAACCCTTTCATCTGGGCACAATGGTTTCCATAATTCTTACACTGAAATTTTGTCAAACTTTACTCATCAGTTTTCATTGATTCTTGTAGGCATGAAACATAGCCAGTACTTCCCAAACCTCCAAATTGCTATCTCATTAGCAGCTCAGCATGATGTATCTTGTGCATACTAAATGAAGCAGTATGTCTGTGTATCACACTTTCTTTCCATAGAAACATTAAAAGCACAGTTATTTTTGAGAATGCTTTTCCCCATTATTGTCTGTCCCCTCTTGCTACAGTTGCGGGGCGATTAAAGGGTGCTCACAGACTCAGTTTTTCCCTTCAGCTGAGTTCCAGTGGTGTCAGATCTTCAAGCACAACTGACAAATGTAGAGAGACCACAGAAGCTGGCAAAGACAGTCTAATAGAAAAACCACAATAACGGAATTTCCTTAATTAAAATAATACCCTTGAGATGAAGTACAGGTCCACAGCAGTCATTAAATACTTAGGCCAGGTTCTCAAGACCTGGCAGATCTGCCAGGACTCAGGGACCGAGTAGCCCTCTGAATGTGCTTCCAAATGTGCACCCTCGTGCGAGGTGAGCCTGGCTCAGGTGGAGGGGGAGTCAACTCATTTCACCAGCACCAAGCTTTTTAAAGCCTAAAAACCTAAGAAGCCTTCCCACTTCTTTAGGCACCTACATACCACTGAAGACATGTTGTACTTCTACTGTCAATACCACAAACATTCACATATATCGCTCATTGGTCTGCTTTTTCCTGTGCTCAGACTAAGGGATGTGCAGGATTATAGCGTGTGCACTGCTTTTTATCTGCACCTGCTTTTTCCAACAGCAGGAAAGTTTTCCACATTTGTAGGTTGGACTGCAAAGGACGTGATCTAACAAATCTAGGCCACCTGTCTAGATAACAGGGTACAGACCACACCAGTATTTGTATTTTCCCTCTTGCCTAAGAAAAACTGCTACTTTTCTGTTAATATCGTCATCATCTTTATCATCATTTGCTGTTGATATCTTCATCATCATCAGGCTGGATGGGGCTTTGAGCAACCTGGTCTTGTGGAAGGTGTCCCTGCCCATGGCAGGGGGGTTGGAACGAGATGATTTTCAAGGTCCATTCCAACTCCAACCATTCTATGATTTTATGATCCCTTGTTGAGGGTCTTCTTTCTTGTATGCTTGGAGGAGATATTGGGAGACTTCAGGTACAGAGGCCTCCATCCTTCAATTCCGTAGGCTGAGGCACACCCTTGTTGGCATGAAGGAGGGGACCAGTATGTGAACAGCAGTATGCAAGCAGAAGTGACTTTAGGTGGGTGAAACCATGCGAAATGGCATGGGATAACACTTCTGAACCTCTTTCTGCTGCCTGGGTTGCCCGATGTCCATATGTCTGTTTTGGTGCAGAGCATCTTGACTCACTTTTGTCGAAAGTTGCCTTTGGTGTTAGGTGCCCTTCAGCAGGAAGCTTGAGTTTTGTCATCCACAGGTCGTTTTGTGTTAGCTCTGAGTTTGCCTGAATAACTACAAAAAGTTATGTTTTGCCCTGCTACTAGAAACTGTGTGTGTGCGTGTGTATGTGTGTAGGGGGATATTGTCGGAGGCGATGACTCCAGTGCACCTGAATAATTTGTCCATGATACAAATTATTATTCTTATTAGACCCAGTTCTGGACTCTGTGGATGGTGACTGCTTGACTTTAAGACATATTTTATGTCATTCATTTTAGTGTATGTTGCACTGTATACAAGATGACCACAGTAGGAATATCTAAAACTAGCGCTTTTTTGGTGTTTCATAATCCATAACTTAATCTTACTTTCTTATGGCCTTACTTTTTCAGCGTGGTTAGACGGGCACCTAATTTTAGGCAACTGAACTGAAGCTTCAGAGAGGATACAGTGTAGAGCAATGAGAGTCAGGGGGGAAGCACTAGACAAACAAAGGATTTAGTTTTGAGGGAGGAAGGCCCGTGTCTGGCAGACATTGACTCATAACCAGCAAATCACGAATGACCCCACTTCTCCAGGCAGAGCAATTTGCTACAGCTCCTAGGTTTCTCCCTGTGTACCTCAGGAAAATGCAAATCCCTTTATTAAACTATAAAAAATCATAGATGCTACTGGAAAAGCACATTTAATGCACTAATATACAGCTAATGTGACGGAACACACCACAGAGGTGCAATCGCACACCGTAGAGAGGCTGTGACAGAGCACATCTCCCTGCATACCCAACACACTCTGCAGTCAGAGTGCAAACTTACAAAAAGCTGTGTCATGGTAAAGTGCCAAGGATACAGAGCCTCACTGTGAAAGTGGGGGAAAAAATCCTAAAGTATTTGGAAAATAAAAAGATTATATCCTTATCAGAATATGAACCTGAGATATCGTCAACGAATTGGCTACCAATCCTCAAGCTCCAATAGAAAGATAATTTGCTTTATATAACTAGAAGTGTCATATTCAATAGCACTTTCTGATCCTTTTTTAAAAAGCAAATTAACAATAATTTGTTGTAATACAGCCCCATTGATTCTTGTTTGTAACTATAGACCAGGTAATTAGACATAATGAAAAGTAGAGAAGAGAGAAGGATGTAAAATTTCTAAAGCTACAGAGAGGTCATCATCTATTGCGATGCTTATATTGATTAACTTAGTTGTACAGAAACCTTGAATTCTTAAAAGCAACAATAAAGGCACTTCAAGTGCTCCAAGATAGCACCAGGTGGAAAAGGTTGTGTAGGGCCAGCTCGGTTGTGAGGGAGCAGTAAGGATGAGCAGGCGGAAGCGGTGAAGGAGGGGGCGCGGGAAGAGGAGGGATGCCACCCTTCCAGCCCGCTCTGCCAAGGGAGGGATGAAGGAGAGCAGCCAGTAGGTCGTTCAGAGCTGTCTTTTTCCCTGTCTTCCTGGTGGCATCTGAGGGTGACTCATTTCAGTCCTTTTTCAACTCTATTTCACAGCTGCTCTTGGGTGCAGCTTCAGTGCTGGGAAAGGAGGGAGGAGAGAGGGAAGAGCAGCATCAGATCTCTGCATTTTCCCCCAGTGTTCTCATCACATCCTCCACCGGGTAGAGGGAAAGTGGCACCAGGACTCTGCGCAGGACCTCCTCCTGCTGCCACATGTTTGTCTCTATTTCTGATACCAGAATCACAGAGCCCAGCAGCCTCTTGCTTCCTTCCTTTCTTTTCATAACTCATTTCTTCCAAGTGACCTATGAAGGAAAAGGCTTTAATTCAAGAGTCTTTCATATCCTGCCTCTTACACTCAAGTTCTAAAAAACTTCATTCCAATAGGCTGATCTGCCATAAATGCACCCTGCAGTAGATGGAATAAAAACAATGGAGTAATAGAGAAGAGTTACACATCTCTCCTCTCTGCTGAGATCATTTTCAAGAGAGAAACACAGGATCTGTGCAGCACGGAGGTGGGCTGAGACGGTGCTGCCTGCGGAAGGCAGGCATGTCCTGGTAAGACAGCGATCTCTGAGAAAGCCCCGAACTGGCTCTCAGAGTACTTCTTCATGCTTCAGGGCTTAAAATACACTTTCACTAGAAGGCGTTAGGAGAAATTTCCCCTGAGGCAAAATTTTCCCACGTTTGAGTCCTAAGCATTTCAGGCATCTCCTTCTGCTGTATATGCCCAGTCCACTGGTATAGAAAATAGATCTGCCTGTACAAACCCGCCCGGCTATACCTTAAACAGCATTTACACAGCCATTTTGGCTGCAATTAAACCTCTCTTCCAGTTAGAAACACACTGCGTAGCTGCTCACCATTATCTGATACTTAATGGGGACTCGCGAGGGCAATCCCTCAAAATGAACTCTTGGGTTCGTTAAAGAAGGGGCGGGCATGATGGGAGCCTGCTGGGCCGTGCTGGGCTGCCCTGGACCCCCACCAGCTCTTCCCACGCTGCCCTGGAGCAGGTCTCAGGGGACGGCCCATGCTTTTGCTGCAGCTCTTCAAACGGCCCTGCACGGGGTGCAGTAAGGGGTGTGGGGGAGGTGGAAGGAGTTTGCGTGTGTGAAGTAGTGCATGAAGCTCTGGGTTTTGGCAGGTGAGAGCTGGCAATATGTATTTGCTCATGTATTGGGCAATGAAAAGGACATGAAAGGCAGATGTGAACAGAAAAGTACTTTAATAAGTATGTTATTAAAAATTACTTTAATAATACATTCCCTTTTTCTTGCATGGGAACGTATTCTGTGTTCATCAAGCACAGAACATCATAAAGTCTTTTAAGCAGTTTAAACAGTCAGTGCTAGACTTCACATTAGGAACGCAGGATGTGTGAAACTGGCTTGAAATACAACCAAGAAAAAAAAAAGTGCCTTTCTATTCCCCTGGGGTCTGCCATCATGTTTTCAGAGTCTGAAACTTTTCAGCATTTATAATATGAAGTATTATAAATATTCATACAGACACTCATAAGCTAAAATTAAATGAGCTTGTCATAGTTATTTTTAGTATAATGGACGTAGGCAATAAGAAAATCCCAAGCAAATGAATAGATGTTGCTTTTTTCCCCCCATTTCAGGAACTGACGTGGAATGAAAGTTAAAAATGTTCGCGGAGAGCAATGTGTTGTGAGGAGGCAGCAAACCATGGCTGAAGGTAACGGTTGTGTTTCTGAGCAGAGCCCCCACTTGAATGAGAGCTGGCCCCGCACTGGTGAATGGGTCGGCGAGTGGCAAGGACGAGGCAGGGCACGGCGAGCTGGCACGGTCTGTTGGTAAGAGCGGGTTCCTCGGGGGGGCGGGAGCGGCGGCAGCGCGCAGCCAGAGCCGTGGGAACCGCAGGGCACCAAAGGATGGGGAATAAAAAACAAAACAAAATTGAAACGGGTGAAAATTAACTGATGTGCACCAGTGCAGGGGAAGAACCCTTTGTTACAAAAGCAGGATGAAGGCCTCCAAACTATTTACTACCTCACTGGAACAGGAACTTTGACTTAACAGCTGCCTGGTCTGTGAAAAAGGCAGTTGAGGGCTCAGCAGCAGCTCAGAAATGCATCATGTCTGGTTTGGAAACAGAAACGTGGAGGTTAAAAACCAACAGAGGGGTTTCTTCACACTCACGTGGGTGCTGAACGGCTGCCAGAATTCAAAGTCGACTGCAGGAGCTCCGGGAGGGGAGAGCAGTGGGGGCAGCTCCGGAGGCGAGGTGATGCCCCGGCAGGGAGCTGGAAGGAGCGGCCACAGGGAGCGCCTTTGCTGGGGATGCTCCTTTGCACTTGTTCCATTCCTACATTTTCTTTCTAAACAAAATCGTCCTGGCCACCCCTAGTGCTGCGGGGCCAGAGGGACCTTCGCTCCAGTGCAGGGCAGCAGCCACGCTTCCGAAGGTTTAGCCAAAGATATATTTTTCCCACTTTACTGCTTTTAGTTTTAATCTTTTACAATTCATAGAAGCATCTTTAAAGACATGAACTCTTAGTATTTTCTTAAAAAAGTTCTCACACAGATCACAGTGGGCTGCCGCCTTCTGCAGGTGGTCTGAGGACATGTCCCTCATTAGCTGAAAAATGGCTCTGGCTGCTAGAAACGAGTTTCTGTAAGGGCGTAGCATACAAAGAGCCTCCCAGAGAAGGGGAAATATCCACCTTTTGCTTATTTTAAAATACATCTTTAAAAACTGCCCATGAATTAGTTCTTCTTAGGTCCTTAAATGTGAGGCTCTGGGATTTGTTGTGGGGTGTCGGTGGCCCCCAGGCGCAGAGCTGGGCACGCCGGGGCACAGAGAGTGTGCAGAGCGGGCAGCGGCCACAGGCTCAGGGCACGGGAGACCGACCACCAGCCCGCAGCTCCACAGCCTGGGGTCATTCCCTAAAATCAGATTAAAAGCCGGGGCTGCTGCAGAGTGGTCCCACACTTCCGACCCTGCGGTGCTCCAGGGGATGCTGGTGTGCCTGGAGTGCTGCTGGTGGCACTGGAATTGAATCATTTTTTTCCTGTACCCAATTATTTTCAATATCTGCTGGATTTAGCAAGCACATTTTATTTCTGTGTCAAAAGCATGGAAGTGACTTTGCCTTTCAGTCTATGATTCAGATTTCTTTTTTGACATAATGTGACATAATACAATGTACTAGATGCAATTATGTACAGTTTGATTGTGTGCTGAATTGTCACTTAGGCAATTATTTCTTTCTAATAGTAGTAATTGTTACTCTGAGTTGCCAAAGATAACCAAATCCCCACAGTAAGCAAAGCCATTTGTCATACGTGTAGTCTTGATAAATATTAATTGAATTGGCTGACTGTATTGACAAACAGAAAGACATGTCTGATCTAAGGGAAATGTTAAAAATCAAAAAAAGAAACAGTGTTGTTGAAGGAATGTCGTTTATCTATAAACAAATATACCACATATTTCTAATTTTTTTCTTCTGAAGAGTATTTGCTTTTACTCAAACAGCCAGTGCTGTCAGATGACAGTTTCTTCAGAGTTTTATCCTATAATGCTTTTATTTATTTATAAATATATATTATTGCTTCTTATCCTTCATGCGCAATGTCCTTAGTCTTAAAAGAAAACATCATTACAATTTAAAAAAATAAAGTGACAAAGCACAAGTCTTTTGGTAAAAATCGGAAGAAAGATACAGTTGCGTTTGACTTGGAAAACATGTTTTCCAATTATTTTTTGCAGATCTGACCGGAATAGTTATTGGTACTTGGTCAGCATGGTAGAGACATGTTGTCTGGTCAAAGGAGCATAAAACGTCACCTTTCAGATAACATCCCATCCAAAGGACCTGGATAGGCTGGAGAGTTGGGCAGAGAGGAACGTAATGAAATTCAACAAGGGTAAATGTAGGGTACTGCATCTGGGGAGGAATAACCCCATGCATCAGTACAGGTTGGGGGCCGACCTCCTGGAGAGCAGCTCTGTGGAAAGGGACCTGGGAGTCCTGGTGGACAACAGGATGCCCATGAGCCAGCAATGTGCCCTGGCGGCCAAGAGGGCCAATGGCATCCTGGGGTGCATCAAAAGGAGTGTGGCCAGCAGGTCGAGGGAGGTCATCCTCCCCCTCTACTCTGCCCTGGTGAGGCCGCATCTGGAATACTGCGTCCAGTTCTGGGCTCCCCAGTTCAAGAAGGACAGGGATCTGCTGGAGAGGGTCCAGCAAAGGGCTACAAAGATGATTAGGGGATTGGAACATCTTTCATATGAGGAGAGGCTGAGGGATTTGGGTCTCTTTAGTCTAGAGAAGAGAAGATTGAGGGGGGATCTTGTTAATGCTTTCACATACTTGAAGGGAGGATGCCAGGGGGATGGGAGCAGTCTTTTTTCAGTGGTGCCCATTGATAGGACGAGGGGTAATGGGCACAAACTTGAACATAGGAAGTTCCATCTTAACATGAGGAGGAACTTCTTTACTTTGAGGGTGGTGGAGCACTGGAACAGGCTGCCTAGAGAGGTTGTGGAGTCTCCCACTCTGGAGACATTCCAAACCCGCCTGGACGCTGTCCTGTGCAACCTGTTGTAGGTGACCCTGCTCTGGCGGGGGGGTTGGACTAGATGATCTCCAGAGGTCCCTTCCAACCCTGACCATTCTGTGATTCTGTGATTCTGTGAACACGGGGGGCTGTGCAGGCGAGGGGCGATGCCAGAGGCTCCCCAGCATGTGTGGTGTCAGGGCTGGGGGCTTCCCCAGGGGCCGGGAGCATTTCTCCTGGGAGGGCCAAATTTGGAGTTCCCCCCACTGAATGCCATCCCTGCAGACTTCACGGCTGTCTGTCGGGGACAAACACAGCATGGTCAGCTCCCCCCCTCCAGGAGTGCCGGACACAGAAGAGAGATAGGGGAAGAAGGAAGCCAAAGGGAGAGGAGGAGGAGGAGAGCAGAGAGGGAGGTGGGTTTGGGGGATAGCCGTCGGGTGGGCAGGAGGCAGGATTCATCTCCCCAGCAGATGCTCTGGCAGAGGAGAGGGTGGGAGTCCCAGCCTCGGAGCCCCCGCAGCCACCACAGCCATCGCACTGACCTGACCTGTCGCAACCTGTTCCACATTAAATGATTTTGGGTTGATCTTCAGATTCAGGAGGGGAGAGGTGCCACCTCTGTTAACTGCACGTGACATACAGGACTGAACTGATGTACAGGCAAATGTTTTACTTTATCTTTTTTATTTTTAGTTTTCAGTTATCTACTGGAACTTAAATACCAAAAAATAAAAAAAAACCCACCTGCTATTCACCCAGGTAGAGGGTGGTACTTTGATACACAGATTTTTAATTTTGGGTGGTTCTGCAACAAGATTTTTTCATATTAAGGAATATCCTTGAAGAAGGAACTTTTAGAACAAAAGTCACTCGTTGTTATCTTTTTTGGATTATATCTGGTCTGTAATCTGTAATAGTTAAGGTAAAGGCCATAATTGCTTAGACTAGGTCTCTGAAGTAAACTAATACACATTTAAAATAGTTAATGTTGGGTCAGAGTCCAGCATCTGTATTGAAAAGGTGAAGTGGCCCATCTTTGTAACGGCCACAACTGCGCAGCTTTTGCAGTAAACCTTACTACAAATGACAGAGTTGTGTTACTTAATCAAGTAAAAAATGAAGATTGTAGTTATGAAAAGCCTCCATGCTCAAATGCAGATGTGATTTTAGACTAGCTTTGCAGTGCTACTACTGCACCGAATGCCGGTGGACATGCAAATTCCCACTTATCACCATTTCATATAGAATCGTAGAATCATTTAGGTTGGAAAACACCCTTAAGATCACCACGTCAAACCGTTAATCTAACACTACCAAGTCCACCACTAAACCAAACACACACCCGTGTGCATGATGCCGTACACTGGCACAGGTGACTTGGGAAGCTCACAGGTGGAGTACCCCAAGCATGAAAGAGGTACCACGCTGACCGGTCCAGCAAAGGGGTTCACAGCCTGCAGGCATCTGAGCATCTTCCAGTAGTTTGTTTAATACTGCAGCTAACACATTATAAGGGTTTGTCCCTTTTGCCTCTCCCTAGCAGAAATATATTGACAGTAAAATGTTTTGTTTTACATTTATGGTTCTTTTAAATAGGCTTTACCCTGTTTTTAGATGATGACTGTGAAGGATGTTAATCCTATCCACAGGCAAAGAGACCATGCTGGGAACACAACCAGTCCCCACTTGCTGGGTGTGTTTGCTCTACATGCTTGGTCCTGTCTCTAGTATGGATATGCTTATCTTAAAGGAGGAACATTTGATGGTGTTTTAAGAACAGTTATCACACCACAAGCCTTTCCCCATGTATTTATTTATTTATTCATTTATTCATTAATCCATTTTTAGTTATAACAGGCTCACTCCATTGATTGAGAGCTTTGGAGATAAGGCGTACCTGCTGTTCTGCGCTCAGCTGCCCAGAGCTGGTAGGTCTGAGGCTCTCAGAAGTGGACCTGATGGCCAAGATTTGCTGCTTTCTGAAGGAGTTTGGACTCTTGGCCAGATTTCTCATCTTTGGAGCAGCACAGACGGGAGGTGGCAGTGGTATTCACTGCCCAGGCTACCAGGTTAGGACAAAATCCCCTGGTTCATAGCGGGTCCAGGGCAATGCTGCTGACCCCACGGAGGACACTTCTGAAGGGCTGACAAGACAGGGTTGATTGCATGGTGAGCAACCAAAGGCAGAAACTGCTTCAGTGCCTCTGAACCCCTAATGAGAAAAGAAATACAGGGAGAAATTCTCCTCGTGATTTGATGACGATGACTTACCTGTCTGAAAGCTGTTACTTCTTAAGATAATTCAATGTAAAAATAAACACTACAAATCATAAAAAGAAAGACCTTGTCAGAAGAGGATTATTCACATGGAGCGGGTACTTATGGCTCTGGCACGCCCTGCTCTCTTTATCCTCGCTCTCTGGAATGGATCACTTCTGAATGCCTGGCCAGAGTGATTTTTAGGGCAGCTGAATTATTCCAGTGCAGATACCTTTGTGCCTGAGTGTTTGCAGAGTTAATCAGGATTCCTCACCTGTTTTTCCATTAAAGACTGCATGTTCTGGAAAGAAGCAAGAGCATTCTTTGGTCGAGGCAGATACGAGGCTGCTTCTTCACTCTGCAGCCTTGTAGACATTTTTCATACCCACTAGTGATAACAAGTGAAGATGGAGCAGCTACCATAGGGAAACATGATTAATATTTTATGAGCTGTTAAACATTTATTAATCATTCATATCCAGATGATTAAAAAATTAATACAAAATCTGAAAATGATTTAGGAATGAGTGAGCTTATGCTGACAGATGCAAGGAGCTGATGGAAGAGGAAAGTGAGAGGAGGAGATAGCATTGAAGTCCTTTGGGCCCAATCCTGTCTTTCTTTGCAAATATCAAGCAAGCAAAATTCAACACAGCCCCAGATCCTCCAGGTCCAGAGGGACCTGGACAGGCTGGAGAGGTGGGCCCATGCCAACCTCATGAAGTAGCCAAGAAGGCCAAGGCAAGGTCCTGCATGTGTGTCGGGGCAATCCCCAGCACAAATCCAGGCTGCAAGAATGGATGGAGAGCAGTCCTCAGGAGAAGGCCTTGGGGGTACTCGTGGATGAGAAACTCACCATGAGCCGGCAATGCGTGCCAGCAGCCCAGAAAGCCACCAGCAGCGTGGCCAGCAGGGCGATGGAGGGGATTCTGCCCCTCTGCTGCGCTCTGGGGAGACCCCCCTGCAGTGCTGCCTCCAGCTCGGGGGGTCCCAACAGCAGAAGGACATGGAGCTGTTGGAGCGGGGCCAGAGGAGGCCCCGGAGATGCTGCGAGGGCTGGAGCCCCTCTGCTGGGAGGACAGGCTGGGAGAGTTGGGGGTGTGCAGCTTGGAGAAGAGAAGGCTCCGGGGAGACCTCAGAGCCCCTTCCAGTGCCTAAAGGGGCTCCAGGAGAGCTGGGGAGGGACTCTGGATCAGGGAGGGGAGCCATGGCATGAGGGGGAATGTTTCTAAACTGGAAGAGAGGAGATCGAGATGAGATCTGAGGACAAAATTGTTGCCTGTGCGGGTGGTGAACCCCTGGTGCAGGTTGCCCAGAGAAGCTGTGGCTGCCCCATCCCTGGAGGTGTTCAAGGCCAGGTTGGATGGGGCTTGGAGCAACCTGGGCTGGTGGGAGGTGTCCCTGCACAGAGCAGGGAGGTTGGAACTGGATGATCTTTAAGGTCCCTTCCAACCTAAACCATTCTATGATTCTATGAGTCTGCAATTGTATGATCTCATGGAAAGATGCCTTCTTGGGTCCTGATGCTGGAAAATGAGTCACAGCTGAGGAGGAAAGCTGAAACCACAGCCTGCACCATGGCAGCTCTCTGACAAGAGCATGGCATTGACCCTGTTGTAATTAAAACCACAGAAATATATTTTAATTAACCAGTAGAGGTAATTTGAGTTTTTACTTAACTCTTCTTTCTTTTTT